>VXAY01001702.1:707095-811126 GCA_013399855.1 Oxyruncus cristatus
TGTGTGTGTGTGTGTGTGTGTGTGTGTGTGTGTGTGTCCTTATTTTTATTTTGTAGGGATTAGTCAGCTTCTCAACAACAACAGGAAACCCTTTTCCCAGGGATGATGCGTGCAAGCATTTCTGTGCCACCAGCTCACTGCAGTATTTTCCTCAGTTGTGGTATTTTCATCAAGCTTGTCTCTATTAAGATGCCCACAAAAAGCCCAATGAGACAACAACTGGCTTGCTATGGTAGGACTTCCCCAGAGAACCATGAGATGAATATGAAGTGTGTGTCATATTGTTCATTTGTTACATGTTACTATTGCCTCTCATCCTTTTTGTTTTTGCAGACTTTTGCACCCACGTAACCTTATGCATTATGGGAAACTCATGTAATAGCGTCATGGGCTGTAGCTAAGAATACACTTAAATCTTTGGAGGATCACAGTCCTGAGCATCAAAGCTTGGCTATGGATCATTTTTTGGTTATGTTGGTATATTATTTACTCTAATGGCACTATTGTAAAATACTTTAACAGTACTTTATAATTATCTTAGACTACAGTAAATTATATGCATGTTGGAAAATCACCTGGCCCTTATACTGGCTTGCTTCATGCCGAGTTCAGTTAAGGCATATAGCCTCTAATCCTCACTAGGATGAGTTTCAAAGAGCTTCCTGAGAAAAGGACCGTGTCTGCTCACATAAGAGATTCAGGAATTCCACTAGGACTGGGGCTAGGGGCACATTTTTATGAAAGAAAGATAGCATATATGAAATAAATCAAAGGAAATTTGTCCTAGTCCAAACTGGAATACTCTAAGGCTTTTTTTTTTTTTTTTCCGCCTATGTCTGCCAAGTAATTAACTAAGTTAATTGTGTCTCATCATACTGAACAACTAATCTGCTTGCACTGTGATTGTCCATGCTAAAGTTTACCTCTGGTCTTCCCCATCTCAAAAAGGCAGGAGAATGAAAAGATCCTGTGAAACAAAGGGTCATAGAAGGCAGAAAGTTTCCCTGACCTGCTCTATAGTAATTATTTCTTTTTGTTTGTCCTAGCTCTTATCATGAGGCATTAAAATCATACACTTTTGTAACCACAGCAGGTTCCCACTGCCCCTTAGGGCACTCAGGGCTGTCTCATCTCATTTCATTAATTACATTTCATGACTGCTGTGGGTCAAGGGTTGGAGGAGGGAGCAGCGTCCAATTTCACAGAGCAGCAGCAATCCCTTAGACATCAATGGGAGAGAGAGTTGGTTAAAAGAGAAAAGAAAGCCAAAAAGGATCAATCAGGAGATATCTGCTGTGAAACTTGAATTGCTCCTAATAAAATAATAAGGCATTAGAGATGCTAGTACAAGTACCAGCAAAAATAAAAGGGGAAAAAACTAAAATGAAACAAGGGGGAATTGCTAAGCACATTTTGCTGATTCAGTATAATGACAGCAGCAGAACCATTGCCTCATTGTCTAAAGAGGCTACAGGCAGGGGAACTCCTACAGGAAAGCATTTCTGTCAAAATGAAAACCTGGACTTTTGGCCTTTTGTGTGATAAACTGTATATCTGGTAGAAGAGGTGGTGGGAAGAGTCAAATGAAAGGTGCAGAGCTTGTGCTGAGAACCCAACTGTCTCTCAGCCAAGGGGGCCTGCTGAGCCTTCACAGTAACTTTGAGAAGCTGAAAGGATAGCACAGATTTTTTTGTCTAGGGAGCTGAGATTGCTTCAGGTAGGAAGACGCTCATTTTTTCCCCAGCTATTTCTGTGATGTCACGTCTAATGAAATTGTACTAACACTGCACAGTGCAGTCAGGGAAAACAGTAGGTAGAATATATTGATAGTTTTGCTCAGCAGTACTCAAATCTCAATGCCTTAACCTGACAGTGTGCAGGTCCCAAGTGGGAGGAAAGGATGTGGAAGAAAGGCTGTTTCCAAGGTGCGTGGAGCAGCTGAGGGATGCCTGTTCCCACAGCTGGTGCAGATCTACTCCTGGAAGGGGAACAGGGATGAGGGGGAAGAAAATCTTTAGTAGTGGGCATTTATTTAATGAAAGCTGGGGATACCCTTTGGAGAGCCTTTCTGTTCCTCTTCTGATGGACAAGGGCTATCTCAAGAATAGTGTGCATTAATGGAAAATTAATACATTTGGTCTCCTACTATTGAAACAATTCATATTGCTATAACTTGCTCCTCTAGCACTTCCTGCCTCAGTTGTTCCTTGTTACTTCCCTCATCCTTCCTGAAGGGGAGCTATACTGAAAAAATGGTAGGTGGTGCCACTGTCAGTCTTGCCTGTTGAAGGAAGCGTCACCTCCTGCACTCTGATCTGCCACACTGTCACTTAAACTGTCCCGAGAGCAGGGTCCAGCCTGAAAAGTGACTTGATAATAACAGCATCTCCTTACACAGTAAATTTGTTCCTAGTGCTTGAATTCAGTGTTTTAATGGGGCTTTCAGGTTGCACAGGTTTTTTTCAGGCAGTTGTTCAGCTCAGATCATCCACATTCATTCTTCCTCACTGGTTAGCCCCCACCCCGCCAAGACCCTGGACTCATTAGCATTAGCCCTTAAACTTCTCTCCCACCTGCCCTGTGATGCTTCATGTCCAGACTGCAGTTCCCACCACTCTCTGCACCAAGTCCCAGGACCCTCCATCCACGCTGCCACTCAAAGTCATCACGTAACCAAACACCTCCTCACAAGCTATAAATACCACAACCATGATTTTCATTTTTTATAATTATTAGTAATTCTTTATATATATAAATATTCATTTAGGCTGGATATTAGGAAAAGGTTCTTCACCCAGAGGGTATTTGGGCACTGGAACAGGCTCCCCAGGGAAGTAGTCATGGCACCAATCCTGCCAGAGTTCAAGAAGTGTTTGGACAATGCTCTCAGACACATGGTGTGACTCTTGGGATGTGCTGTGCAGGGCCAAGAGTTGGACTTGATGATCCTTGTGGGTCCCTTCCAACTCAGGATATTCTAAGATTCTATAATTTGATTGTTCGCATTTTATTTACTTTTCTCCTGGTTATCAGTATGCACAGGTTTTGATAGCAACATTTTCTCCTGCCATTTGGGAGCCATTGAAAAAAGGGAAAAAAAAGCCCTTGCAAATCAGGAAAATTTTCTGTCCAGTTTTACTGAAAAGTAATAGATTTTTTTTTTTTTTGCATTGACAACATTACATTTATAATATCAGTAGCTCCTTACTGAAATACTCCTCACTGTGAAGAAAAGAGGTCTTATGCAGACAGGATTCAATTTTCACAAGTGACTGAGTTTTATTGAGTCCATCTTATTGAATGGATCTACCTAGAAAAAAATCAAGCAAAACAGATCTGCTTGCTTGTAAATTACCAGCCTGGAAATTATTACTGTCTCAGTATATTAAGCCTATTGTAAGTAAATTCAGAACTTGGGGGAGTGGCTTGGCTCAGTTGCTTAGAGCATGGTGCTAATAATGCCAAGGTTGTGGATTAAGTCCCCAAATGGGCCATTCACTTAAGAGCTGGACTTGATGATGTTTCTGGGTCCCTTTGAACTCAAAATACCTGAAACATTTGTTTTGTTAAAGCACAAATGTATGTTCTTAATTAAAAATATCCAAAACCCCAAAACATAAATACAAGTGTGTTCATTTGAATCATACAATATAGAACATGAAGGATTTCAGGGAACCTCTGAATATTTTCTATTTAATTGGATAAATTTTCATTATAGTGGCTAAACTTTATGAGCCATTAGGAGCTTAGGTTGGGCTTCCCCTGTTTAATTTACTTAGTTTAGTACACACATGCTAACTACAGGTGCAGGCACTGCAAAGCACATTTCATAATGTAATCTCTTTTTAATTTGCTTAAATAAAAATTCCTCTATTATTCCTCTAGAAGGAACCAGGCCTTATCACATCCCTCATGTTCAACATAGTTTTGCTTTAAAAGTGATGTCACTGAAGAGCATGCCTATCCCTACCTTCATCTCAGTGATTCCCCAGCAATGTGCATAACTTACAAGTACCGAAGTGAAGAAGCTGCCTTTCTCAATTAAATTTGAGCTTGTTCTTCACCTATTTATACTTTTCTACCAGAATTAAATATTCTGCAAGTCAAACTGCACCTTGATTTGCCTCTGTGAGAAATCTACCTCTTAAAACACTGTCTTGAGTAGTCCAGGTACAATCCCCAGTACTTCTCATAGGGTTTCATATATGTGAAAATGGGAGGAGGAACTGGTCCTACAACCTCAGTATGAACGCAGACATGAACAACAACGTGTAACAGATGCAAACACAGCTCCTTCTCCAGAGCTGTGCCAGACTAAGAAGAGAGAAGCACTGAGAGTTCCCTCACAAAATAAAGGGTATTTTCATATTGAAACAGGAATGACTTTTCTAAAAATAAACTCTAGAGTTGCAAAGGGGTGTGAAACAAAAGTCCTGCAAGGGTTCTTTCTTTTTTGAATGCTTCTTTTGTTTTTTTCCAGTATGACAGCATCCTCATTTTCCACCTAGTTTTCCTCAGTAGCAGAGGAGCATGTGCAGAAATTTCAGTGGACGGCAGACAGAAGCACAGCAGGTCAAGGAGGGGAGAGGATAGATGCACAGAAAGAGGATCAGCCTTTGCACTTTCCTGCCTGCTCTCTGTCTCTAGGAATGCCACACTGGAGATAAGGAAAGGAAGGGATCTTGTGCAAATGGGGACACTCACCTTTCTGCTACTTTGGACATCTTTAAACAATGTCTCTCTATCTGCATGTTCAGAAAAGTTATCTGAGGAGAAAGATGACAAGGACATTAACAATCCATGAGTTCTACAGCATGCATTGACCATATTCCAACACACTATTGATTTCTCTTTCCAAACAGTTTGAAAGTAACTCAGAAGGAAATGGGACCCTTTCCTAGGTATCAGAAGAAGCTGATTAACTGCTTCCTATAGGAGTCTCTATTTCCAAAGGCAAAGCTCCAGGGGAAGCTTCAGAAGACATAATTAAAAAGTAGGAAATACACTTATTTGGGGTTGAGGTTCCTAGATTACTCAGGGTGCAATATGATCCCCTTGTTACAATCACACTCCTCTCTCCCATTTCTCTAACTGACCAGCACGACGCAACCAATCAGTTTTACAGCATACTTGCACTCTGCTATGAACTAATTCTTCAGTCTATGATAGAAAAAAGCTCAATAAATTTAGTGCTCTGGTTTAGTTCAGAAGACCACCCGAAAACCGTCTGCCTAATAAACATGTTTAAAGCTACCTTTACTAAAATGCTGACCCAGCAATTCCTGTTTATCCTTCAGTGAAGACTGCTTGCAGGAAAGTAATTCTGAGGGAGAGCTCTCTGTGCCAGGGCAAGGATGTGTGAGCTGGCTGGCTGTTTCTTGGCATGATTGTGCAAATAACTTTTTCCCAGTTCCCTATAAGCTCTGACTGTACAGTCTAGCAGTCATGCACCAAACAATGCCTAAGGATGCTTCTTCCTTAGCCTTTGTCACTGCTTACTTTTCACACATCCTCAGTGAACTGGAAACTAATCTGTCTACTGGTCCACAGAGTAACACTAGATTCGAAGGTCAGTATTACTCATAATACATATCATCATATAATTGCACTGCTCAACGGATACTTACTATTTTACATAAGTAAGTGAAAATCAAGGACAGGTAAAGCAAACAGTTGGTTTTGCTGATATCTCCATAACTTTATATGATTTTTTTTCAGGTAACAGTTCTCAGAAGAGTTGCCATACAGCCACCCACTTACTTGCTTCCGGAAGTCCTCCTTTGTAGTTTTGCGTACGGGTTGAGAGGGCAGGTGTACAGGGCTTTGGGGCTGAGACTCCTCTGTAACCCCATATACCGACTGTGAGGAACCAAGAAACATACAGAAGGGATTACAGCATTTTTCTCTGTTATGCAATGAGGAACAGTGCGGTATGCAAAGCAGTAAGGTAATAAGCCAGCAATTTCCTACTGTTTATACCCACAGAGGTCAATAATCATCCAGCCTGGAGCAAAATTTACAGATCAGACCACACTTGCAGATGCCTGCAGTTGGAAGGTCTGTAGGCATGTTGAGAAAAGAGTTTGTTTTAAATGTTAAAATGCTGATAATTTTTAGGACCTCTTAAGGCTGTGTGTGTCAACACTTGCAGGATGAACACTGGGAGTGTGTTCATTGTGATGAACCACATGACAAAAGAAAATAATAGGAAACAGGCTCAAGTTGTGCCAGGGGAGATTTAAATTGGATATCTGGAAAAATTTCTTCATTGAAAGGGTTATCAAGCACTGGAACAGGCTGCCCTGTTGAGCCAATATCCCTAGAGGTATTTCACAGATGTAGATGTGGTGCTTAGGGACATGGTTTAGTGGTGGACTTGGCAGAGCTGGGTTAAGGTTTTGAGTCACTGATCTTAAATGTCTTCTTCAACTTAAATGATTCTATGACTTTATATACACAGAAGAACTTGAACTTGCTGGAAGTCAAAAGCACCCAAGTTGCCAATGATCCAGCCTTTGAAAGGATTAAGGCAGGTAAACAGCTCATTATCTGACCCCAGATAATTTTGGAAAATGGGACTTAGGTACTTTCACCAATTGCTTTGAATTTTATGGGAGTGCAGAGTCATCAGACTTCAGGGACACAGAGCTCCTTAATGCCCTTTTCAGTTCTACCCATCACCCAGTCTGTACCACTCTGCTGGTAAAATTGGAATAATATATTCATCAAGCAAAACAAATAGAACTGATATTATCAAAACACTTTTTTTTTGGTTCCTGTTGGGTAAATGTGATATACTGTAGGTGTCAAGTATGACTTACATTAAAAAATAACCAAAACCAATTAATCAAAAAAAAACCGAACAAGCAAAAAACAAAACCAGGAACTCAAACTGACCTTTTTCACTTTCTGTGGATTTTTCATGCGACGACACTTTCTAATGTCCATTTCTGTGGTGTTCACACAACCTGGCTGAAAAGAGATGGTAACTGTGTTACTGCTGTGTTTGCAACCTTCATGATACCTTATCTTTCTAAAATATACAATTAGATCTTGTCCAAAACTCTTTTCTGAGGTTTGTGTCCCATAAATTATTCTTGCTAAACAAGAGACTGCATATTCCCAAGGCTGCCATCTCAGCATCCAATCCATTTTACTCCTAACATTGGCACCAAAAGGAAATAGCTAAGAGGGGAGCTTTTTCTAGGAAGTCTGAGCCAAACTGGGTAAGCTGCTTTTCTTTCATAAGCACAGTAAATAATTTTCCAAACTTCACATATTTCCAAATCAATAGTTCCATACATGCACAAGCCCAGAATGTCTAAAATAATCTTGTAGACATTTGGCGTGTTTTAAACTGCAAGGTAAATCTACGTGATGACTTTAAAGGCGATGTCTTCGTGCATAGCACAGTGTTTACTAGTATTAAAAATTTCCTGTCAAAACCTGGAAAGTGTCATCATTTAAAAGAGCTTTACCACAGGCCTGTGCACATCCCAGAATGCTCTTTCCTGGCTGTCCAAAATCTTTCTTTCTGTTTTATCCTTTTTCCTGTCGATTCTGAAAAAAAAACATGAATGTGTGAGTCAATGTAGTAGTCATGCTTTCTTCTTTGATACAGTTCCTAAATGGGGTTCTTAACCTTACAACAAAAAAATTCAGGGATCAGCTTTTTTTTTTGTACAGCAGTGTCACACTGGCATTTGCAAGGCCACATGCCATGAACAAAATAACACTGATGTTTGCCTCAATATGGGTCAAAAGAGATTCTCCTATTAATGTGAAAAATTTAACACCTGTTTTTTCATCTGTTGAGGAAAACAACCTTTCCTGATACTCTGTTCTCAGACCTTGATTTGACAGGCTGGGGAAGTCTGTGGCTTTTTCTGTGTCAGGAGACCCACCAGAACCTGTTTGCTCCAGGTGAGGCTCTTGGCTGGTGCTGGACTGAGGTCCTCATCAGGAGACCCCATTGCACCTGGTGCCCCAGCAGCACCACTGGCACGACTACAAGCTGCAAAGGATGCTGCAGCAGCAGAATGCCCAACAGCAACAACATGGGCAGCACTTGTGCCCACTCCTCCTTAGAGCTTTCAATACAAAGACTGGCTCTGCCGATGTGCCCCAGTGCTGGCAGAGCAAGGGGTGACAAGCACAGGTGACCAGAGCTGATCTTGCTGCATGGCCCTGTGCAAGCCAGCACCCACCCAAGAGAGACACGCCTGGGCTGGCACAACAGTAACTCAGTAGTTTCAGTCCTGATGCAGCCAGTGAATCAACTTCTAAGGCCACCAGAGGCTGTTCAAAGCAACTGTTCCCCTATCTCTTGGCAGCAGTGAGAAAGTCACATCTGGCACCTCACTCCTGTGTGCAGCTCTACACATGAGCACAGCAAAGTAACCACCAGCTTGCAAGATCTACCTGCATGGAGACTTTGAGGAGGCACATGGAAGGAGGGAACAGCCTCCACTTCCAGAGCAGGATCGAGAAAAGCTCATAGCATCCCTGTGCTGGGTTGCCAGATTGCTGCCACACAGGAAAATCAAAGCAGTGAGGAAAAAAACCCACACCACCTGGGATTTCTGACCACCACGTTCTCTCCGACCTGTTTTTCTGTTGGAGGGGCAGTGACCCTTAGCTAAGTCTGTGCTAATGTAGCAAGATGATAGGAAGCAGGGGGCTAAAACTGGAATTTCTGAATACTACTCCTCACAAAAAGCCCAAGTCCTCCACAGTTTGGCATCACTCACTGAATTTCCCCTTTGCAAGGCTGAGGTGAGAAAAAAGTTCTGTACAAGCTCTGTCCCTACACAGAGACAGAGCAGCCACCAGACAGCAGTCGTTGTACTGCACTGAGGATACCCAGCCCAAAACTACTTCTGAGTGAGTTCTTCACACCTGGCCAGAGGAGAAGGTGAAGTCTTCTGCCAACCTTATATCACACAGCACATACAAACCGGAAGCCTCTTTGGAGGCTTCATATATTCTCTTCACTGGTACTTTGTGCTCAACCCAGATTGTCAGCTCTTATCTTCAAACTTACTGATAACTCAGTATTTCACATTTTAAACTATGAAGACCCAAACCAACTAGATGCTCTGTGGCTGTGGTTTTTGAACAATCTAGGTGTAGCAATGGGAAAACTGTGTGCAAACAAAGATATTGAAGGCAATGCAAAAATTGGTAAGCAGGAGGAATGTTTTCAGGGGGGTTTTTTGTGCATTTTTTGGTTGGTTGGTTGGTTTGGGGTTTTTTTGTTTGTTTGTTTTTTTAAACTACCTTAGGGCTGTGAATTTACTGTGAATTCCATCCCTTCCTTTTTGGAAACCTGAAGACTGAACCATCACGTGAACTGGAAACCAAGAAGCTGAAACTAGCCAGCAAAAAGAGTTGATAGTTGCCAGTTCACGCTTATGTTTCAAAGAAAACAGAATGGAGAAAAGATGAATAAGCAATGGTGATCACAAAGAATCTGATATTTACATTTATTTCTTAGGTAATAATTATATGTTTTAGACAGAGTGCAGAATTTTTGTCTTGACTTAAGATTTTTTTCATCTTGGCAATAGCCTTTAAGCAACTGAAAGTACAATTGCTATCATAACTTCTAATTTTCTCTTCCAAACAGAACACTGGTATTCTGGTTGGAAAAAAATCCCTTAACTACCTTGTAATTTAAAAGATAACTATCATGTATTTAAACAGTACACAATTATAATGGTTCTGAGCAAAGAATTAATCAAAATTCCAAAGGTTTAATCAAAGAGATGTGTAACTCAAGCCACACCCTCAAGAAATTATATTCCTTAACTTTTTAGCATCTAATGCTGGAAGTGCAAATTCCTTCCAGTGGTACAGAGTGTCAGTACTGGTATTCTTATATGCCATGTTCACCAGCCCTTCCATTTTATGGGTGACAACTACATGCACAAAATGGACATGTAGGAGTTTTAGATACTAGTTTGCCGACACTAGTACACAAATCCTGGACCATACCCATTTTCCAGCAATAATTAAAATATGCTCAAAATATTAAGAGGCTTCAAACTGCTTCCTTAAGGGAAGATGAGAAGAATAGAAAAAGATATTTCAATTATGAGCAGAGGATAGGAAAAACGCAAATACTAAATATGAGTAAGTTTCATGTAAGTGGCACCCCGTTCTCTGTGCTAATTTAGTAGCATGAGTTGAACTACAGAGTAAAGATACAACAGAGTCAACCAGGGATTACCATAAAAGAGAAAATCAAATTCAGTCTGCTGTAAATATCACCCTTATAATCACATTGAAGCAACAGTAATTTTTGACTCGGAAATACTCTACAAGCATAGAGTAAAACAGACAGAACACAAAATTCTGTTCTTTCCATTTAAACTAAACAAAAATACTACACAAATGTAGAAGCAGAATGGGCACGTGAATAGCCCAAGCTCTCATGATGAATCCAGGCCCTGGAGCTCCTGACCAACATTTCCATGTACAGATAATTAAACCACATTTCAGATTCTGGCACAGACCTTCAGAACTGGTTCTCTACTCTTTCTAGTCTGCCAGTGATTAAAATTCACCAACACCTTCTGAGTTTAGTCACAGTAAAGATTTTGACAAAGAAGTTTATTTGTACAGAATCCCCCTCCCTTTCCAGCTCTAAATACTAGTGCCGTTCAGTGCTCTGGGATTACTCACTTCACTTGGGCCTCTGCTTGCATGAAGATGAATTCCCACTTTCTTGCAAATGCTCTCTGAAGTCTTGCTAAGTTTTCCTGACAAAAGATGAAAACAGTAAGAACAACAAATCTCTGTAATTACAACAATTACTTGAGAGTATAGTTAGCATGGTGGGTATTTATTCTTTTTTTTTTAGGCTGTAACACTCAAGGCATGGAAGTCAGTGTTGATTTCAGGTGAGCTATCTTGCAGGCAAATCAAGGCTGTTACACATCTTCTCGAGCTGCAGCCCAAAGGACCCTGTCAGGGATAAGTAATGGAGTGTGATGAAGACAGTTTGAGCTCTACTATGAAAAAAATGGACTTGTTCCCAAAAGATAACACTGAGCAGCTTTGTGAGGCTGACAACTTTTCATTTCTGATAGCAGATGGCTGCCACCTGCACATTTCCCTCTCATCCTCACTTTCCCCTCCTCACTCCACTGCTCTCTTCTCTTCAGACTTTTGCTAAGGTGCAAAGCCTGAGCATCCCTTGCTTTGCTCAGTCCTGGTCACTGGTGAGAGCATTACACAGCTGCACAGCACTGAAGGCTGCCAGCATGATTCACAAAAGGAAACAACTTGTTTGTCTGAACAGTGAACACAGTTACTGCAAGGACTGGGTCCACATGCAGTCTTGCATTACATCTGAGGTAAGAGCTCTGGTCCGGACCTGTTACAGAGAGTGTAGTGATCTGAACATTTTGATGTGACTTTGTCACAGTTCAAGGTTAAACTCGGGACATGGCCAGAATTTCAGGCTTAAATGGCATCCCAAGTTCACATATCCACACCCACCCCAACAAGGAGGCCTGTGAAACCATTAACCTGACAGTCTTCTCCATTAGAGCTGGTTTAACTATTGCAAATTTACACTGACACTGAACACTTGTAGTTCTGTTGCTGTTCTTTTTATATTTATCACCTTTATTTCAAGAAACTTCTTAGGTACACGCATTTCAATACAAAAAGAAATCTTCCCACTATTTACTTTAAAGTCTTGTATAACACAAGACATAAAGCTTGGCCCTGTTACCACAAAAGCCATGTAACAGTTCCAGTCTGTACACATGGAGGAAAACAGTAAAGTAAATGATTTACAGCTGTGTTGAACTATGATGATTTCCTTAGCTGTGGCTACAAGGAAGAACTACTTGTAATTATCTGTAACATCAATTTTTGTGGGTGGGTTTTAATTTTGTTTTAAATTTTGTTCACATGAGCTCCCTGGAGTAACTATGCTGCAGCCAAAGAAACATCACCAATTGAAGCAATATTTGAATCATGCTTATGTTTAACCAATTATAAACAAAACTGAATGCAATTATAGATGCTTAGTCATAACATCAAGACCTCTGTTCTACCCAGTATAAATGGGGGTGGAGGGTTGCCTATAAATGCTGCAAGCGGAACCTAAAAATAAGATGTCCCATGAGATGCTTTGTAGAGATTCTCTTTCAAAGCTCCAGGTCATTGCTGATACCTACGGAGAAGCATCTTCACACTGCATCTCCAAAAATGTGTACTAAATGTACACGGCTCCTTCTCACTCCTGCAAGCTTGTTTCTCTCACTTGTGCTTAGCTTACATCTCCATTGCTGGATGTGCTTCAGCTCCCATAATGAATAGGAAGAGTCGGTGCCATTCTTATCTGAATGTCTCTAATTAAGAGAACAAAGTTTGAATGCAGAAGTAATCTCTAATTGTGCAATGCAATATTCACAAGAAAAATGAGAGACTGCCAAGATCTAATTATTTACCATCACTGGAGCACTGCTACTCTCAGTAGGCAAAAGTGCTTAGCCATAGCCTTGCTGCATGTGTGTGGGAGTATCTGCACCGCTGAACAGCCTTTTGTTGCCCTATGATAGATCTTTAGAGCACTTACAGTTAATTGGTTGGATGTGAGCAATTTTAATGATTTTAATAATGAAATCAGTAATATGCAGAAGAGAAAACTCAGCAAAAGGACATGTAAGTGCATGCAGATTATTATATTCCTTCCTTTATGCCTGTTCAAGATTAGAACTCTCGGGAACTCTGGATGCACTTCCAGGGTGGACTAGATAAGTGGCAATTTTTGCATGCTCTGTACTAAAAGAACCAAATGGCATGTGTATATCTTTCCACGTGCACAGAAGTCCCAAAATGTAGAAGGCAAGGAATAAGGAAAAACTCCATTCTTTGGAAAAAGTCCACTCTTAAAATATATGCTATATATTTTCACTGTAAGAAATACGACCATAGAAGTCCACTAGAATCAGTTTTGTGAACAAACCCTCCAATGAAAAATTCCAAATATGAATTTCAGCTGTTACACTGTTGAGCTAATAAACAGAAAAAAGTCAATACGATAGAACAAAAAGTTTAGCTGCTCAGAGTGTTACACTGCTGGTATTCAAAGAAATACACAGCCCTGCCCCTCCTGTCTCCATCTCCCCACTCCTCTCCGCCCAACCCCTGCACAGTCTGACACCGAGGTTTGGGATATTTCTATTGATAATAATTTCATATCAAAGAACACGTTCTGAATAAGCTTGCGTAATATTTTTTACATGGCATATTGAAAACATTCCAAGTCTAATATCTGAAAACTTTTGTAACTAGATGGGTCATGAACAATTTAATTGGTCAATGGTGCGACTGAAAATCCATCATTTTCATGTGTTAAAATCTGCTATATAAACCAGGATTTCTTAACCAGAAACAGGACACCAAGATAAACTTCTGTGTAATTTGCCCCAATTTTGGAGGGCTGGCTATACAGCAGATGCTTTAATTTGAGACACTGCAAAGCCAGGGACGTTCATCAATCATGTTCCTGATGTTGTCTCCGTGTCAACCTTCACACAATTCTGTCAACTAAGAAAAAGATACAGTAAAGGCTGACCCCAAAGCACAAAATGGCAGCATTCAACTCATAAGCAAAGCCATCCCTGCAACCCCCAACTTTAAACTCTAGCAGCAGTGTACCTACGGCTTCATAATCCGCCAGCTCCAGCCTAGCTTTGTTCTGCATGGTCCGTTTGCAAAGATAGATAGCTAAAGGGAGAAACAGAATGGAAAACAATTACAGACAGATTATAAGTACTAGATCTTATAAAAAAAGAAGGGAAAAAGTGATCTGTGGATTGTTCATTTTCATCAGAAAGCAACTTGAGTCAAGGAATGAGAGGGCTGAACACCCAGCTGACATCACCCACTAATAATCTCAGAGGCCCTAAACATCTTGGACATCTCATTTAAAAGTGCTGAGAGCAGATGCCAGGACCTAACAAGATGTCCAAAAAAGGCACAGTTGCTTCTGGGGCTGGTAAACGATACAAAATTAGCAACCTGTTCCTCTCACGACTTTAGGAATATGTCTGCACTTCTTTTCCGCTCTTGTAGGAAAAAATAAAAATAAGAATAAAGGACACTGAAATGAAAACAGAAATATGGGCTAGACCTTAAAGGTATATCCTGGCATTTTTTAATATGCTCCATCCACTTATTCTACACATTTCAAAGGCTTAAGAGAAGCCTTTTCACCACAGGCAGATGCTGCTGAAACTCATGTGGTTTGGGATTTTGAGGGTCAAGATGAGCCCAGTGCACAAGACCAAACCAGTCCCAGGTTGCCTTCTGAGAAAGCCTCACCTGGATCTGTTAAACTCACTCCATTTCCATTACAGACCGAAACACAAGGTCCACAGCACACCCTGGGTATATAGTTAGGTCTGAACTATACAACAGAGGCCTAGTGCTACTCATGTAATCCTATACTCTGCTATTTCTATAATTTCAACATTCATTCAATGAGCCAATATTATGCATGGTAACCAGAGCCAACTAGTTCATTTATATTTATACACCTCAAGGGCAGTTTTCGCTGTAAGCCATTTACAACGCCAAATAAAGTAGAGTCAGTCGTCTCACAGTATTGTTTCATGCGAGGCAGTGACCTGCCATCAGCAGGCTAGTTCCTGTCCTGTAAGTGGACACATGCAAATAAAAAAAAAGTATGAAGTGCTGCTGGGATTTCAGTTTTATTTGGGTCCACTGCTAGTTTGGGATTAATTCCTGTGAAGACTCCATCTGTACAGACCTCTGATATGCAAAGTCTGATTATAAGCATATGTTAGAGGTTTCTGGGACAGACACAAATCTGTTACTACAGGGCTCAGAGATAATGCAGTTGAAGCTTGTCCAGCTGTAGGTCAGCTCATATAGGGCTTTATTTTGGGGTGTACTGCTCCCCTCAATACCACTGCAGCACAATAATCTGACTGCAAAAGCAATTATTTATCTGATATTGCAGGGAAAAGAAAGAAAATTCCCTTTTCATATTGTTATTCTGATATTCACAGAATACATATTTGGCACAGTTCACACAGTGATATATGCTGACTGTAAAATCTGGAAATTATTTTGCATATACTGAACAGCATCATGTTTTCTATCCCTCACTGGAATAAACAAGTAAGTCTGTGCTAGCTTCCCTCCAGATGAGGACTGCAAATGAACTATCACATGACACATACCATAGCAGGCTACTTCTTCACCCCAGCAAACGATTTCCAGAATCCATAATGATGATTAATTATAACCCGGGAAAGAAGAAAACCAAACTGATTATTCAGGGAGGCGTTCTAAACCAATCTTAGGTAATGAGATAAAACAAGGACTTCCAGAAGCTCCTGTTTTATGAGTGCACATGTGGATACACTTCCTCTTCCAAAGCCACACCAGGATACAATAATTAATTTTATCATTTAACTGTGAAAGAAGTGTAGTTCTGGAAGAGACAGCAATATTGCATGCAGACAGCTAAAGATAACAACACTGACATATTTTCTTTAGTATTACCGCTGTCTGCAGGCACTCACATGCTTAACACACCATGTTGCAGTTTATTAGCTCATAAACTATGCTTAATCTTCTCTTCTACCCTATCATCTGCTAATCTTAAAAAATTTGGAAAAATAAGTTCAATGTCATATGTCAGAGAACTTTTAACTGTTTTAACTATGGGTTGCCAATAGTTATGTACTGGTTTATTGGGCAGTGAGATGAGTGCCCAGATGAAGTAAATTCTATCGATGAACACATCAGATTCAGCTACAGATCAGAGTATGTCTCCCAAAAAAGCAATATTGGTATTATTTAAGATTCCCAAGAACCACTATTTCGCTTGCCAAAAATCCTGCTGAAATGAACAGAGCTATGGGAGAATGAAGGTAACAATAGGTAAAATTCTGGCCCCACTGAGCTCAATGGCTACAGCTCCATGGGCTTGAGACACTCCAGGATTTCAACGCATGTATTTGAGATGGGCACATATCTGCCTATAATGCTGCCATCTGACGACTGTGTGGATGAAGGGTTTAGATGGCAAACAATAATTATTTTAAGGACATTTTTTCCCATAAAAAACTTTCTGTACTAACTTTCTACAATTAAATAATTATACCCACCATAATCTGTGTTTTCCGGTTCCCAGCAATTAGAAGGCCAAAAGTATGGTGCCTAAGAAAAAACAAAGACATTTTTGTAATTTAAGAGATGAAAAGCAATTCAAATGCAGAAAAACATTTAAAGTACAAAAAGAAGAATCACAAAGTCTACCACCCACTTTCTGCCCTCAGGAGAGAGCACTGCTACAGACCTCAGTATTAGTGAGGATGCTTTTCCAGAAAGGTATGTATGACCTTTTAACATTCCTCACTGCAGGTAAATAAAGATGCTGTAATACAAGCATCTCTTGAGGAGAATGTCCAGTGTCCTGATCATATTTTAGACATTGTTGCCAGTTCATCTGAATGTGGACCTCTTACTCTCTGTCCTTAAGAACCTTCTCTTTCCCCAGAAACTCACATCCTGATTTTTTTTTTTTTTTTTAAAGCATGCAAACCTCATGGCCTTATCTATCTGTACATAGCACTTGCTTTTTTGGAGCAGCTACCAGTGTGGTTGGCAGACTACAAAACAATTTACTTTTTAATTATAGCAAATGGCAGAGGTCAAAACTTAGCTGTTTAGATTCACTCCAAAAGCAGAAGTCCTGCTAAGCTTACTGCTTTTGTTTTCTATCCAGGTCTGCACATTGCCGTTGCTACAATTAATTACAAGATATTCCTGTATGTGGCTGGATTTCAGATTTAAGGTAAATGAAAAATAATGTCCCGGTGATCACACAAATTACAGAACACTGCTTTGCATTACTCATGTAATGCCACAGATGGGCATAGGACATGAACACACAGACTATTCCTTGCACCAAAGTACAGTGAGAAAACATAAAGTATTCAAGCAATACTTTAATGCTCCTCAATTATACATATCCTATGAACTTCAGAATATGAAGAGCTACTGTTAAAGGAAGGACTGATGTTGAGGTAAAAAGTATCAAGACGAGAGTAATGGAAAGGAAGCATGATTCTATCAAGTTATTTTTGCAGAAAACATCTGAGGAGGTCTATTGCAGGAAATGACAACAAGAAAAGAATATGCAAAAGTTGTAAGAAAAGATAAGGAAAAAAGTCAACAAGCAGTCAGTTTGATGATGTGGTTTACACAGACTTAAAATAAGACAAGGAAATTAAATTATATTGAAATGTAGCTCCTAAGAGCTGCACAGGACAACTTCTTACAGTGTCATCCTTTTAAAAAAGAGAAAAACACAGCTAAATGGGCAATCAGTATTGCCCCTGCTTCTGTCACACCTTACACAACAGGAAAGCAGGACTTTCAGAAAAGAAAAGGAATTGTAATGAAAAATCTGTGTCTGAATGATGTGTGATAACCAGAAGGTGGGGTGAGATAAGAGGAGGTCTGTGATCTCCTGGGCTTCTTTGTTCACCATGATATTGGTCACATAGGATAATACAATACCACATTAGCAGGACAGCAAGAACAAGCAGCAGCAACATCAGATGCAAAGGGCAGAACCAGCTTTTCAAATAAAAGCTAAAAAAGAGGGAAAAAATGTAAAGGAGGAACAGCAGGGTGAACAGAAAAGAGGTCACAGGAAAGATAAGGGATCTGGCTGAGATCATGTAACAGAAGAACACAAATTCAGACAGCAGGATTAGGCAGTAGGACTCCAGGTTTGGACTTGGTGCTCCTCCTAAAGTTATACAATCTGTCCAAAAGGAGTTGTTGCAGCACAAGCACTCAGTAATCTAAGAAGCTGACAGTGGCAGACTTTGGACAGGGCATAGAACTCAAGCACAGGATGCTTTAAAAATTCAGCACATCTGGAGGCACAGGGACACTGAGTGATACAGATGTCCCAGTTCAGGTGACTACCAAGGTTACACATCCTTTGTAAAAGAGCCAAAGCCTGAAGCTTGCCCCCTCCCACATCAATCTGCAAGCAAGAGAGGGTAAAACTTGGAATTTTCTGCTGTGCCAAAGCTTGAATGTCCAAATCCTAAGTTTGCCCTAGTCCGTTTCACACAGAAGAATGGCTCCTCAATTCTGTGCCATAGTTAGAGCCTGAAAGTCATTTTCTTTCTCCTGGCTTAGTTCAAATCTGAGTACAACAGCCTTGAAATAACGTATCAAAAATAATCACAGGACATACCCATTGATTTATGTAAAAATTGTAGGTAAGAAAGTAGAAGAGTGTAATTTGGGATTCTAAAGCAGATCTTTTTGAAAAGACTTCGTGACTTCCTAAGTCCTCTACCAAGACAGCCTCAATCCCTGGCTTCATACACCTAGTGGTTGCTCAGGAATAAAGGGTGGGCAATTTCAGCTGTATGACCACAGGGACAGTGGAAGGGGCTCAATGGAGTCAGGGCTCACCAACCTGAAAACGATAGAACGTCCCATCATCTTTCAGGGTAAGGACATGGTCTGAAATTGGAAAGACATAACCTTGTGCAGCAATGAGACTTCCCAAGTGTATTGCTTCCCCTGTGAAAGAGAGAAAACCGCAGGGATGTTTCAGGAGGACGTGCACTCCACATTTCTCTGCTTTCAACAAATCTCAGCAGATCATCTCTGCTGATGACTCATGTGAAATCTGGTGCCCACGTGCCTCTCTGCACCCACACCCCATCCTTACTACTTCCAACCAAAGCATGCAAAGCAGGAGTGCAGAATTTGGCTTTACAATATAGATGAAGCACCACTCAAAAGTTTAACCTGCTAGTTTTGTGTTCACAAAATTTCACACACTAGTTCAGCTCTAGAACATGAAATTAATTTCAAAGCACATTATCCACCACAGGTGACAGCTGACAAGAAGTCTGTTCCATCAGTGAACCTCACTTGCCTCTACCAAATCAACAAACACCTGCAACATCAGGTCATTAGCAGGATATTTACTCATAATGACATATCCTGACACTGTAGCATTGCCACTTGTCAGAGAAAAAATGGTGCAGAGGCAAAGGGGAGTACATTTCGTAGTGCTGCCAGGGCAACCTTCACCAGCACAGAGGCACAGCTGCACAGATTTTCAACCAATGCCAGCTGTCACAAGCTGCATTAACTTTCTCAGAACTGAAAAAATACATATCAGCTGCTTGTGCACCCCGAGGTAGATAATAAAGCTATTGTTTGCAGCTGAAATTCATATTTGCGACCTGACATTTGGGACCATATTTGGGAACTCATGAGAAGGGATGTGTTTATAGGGTTGCCCTGCTGGATGATACAACACTCTCTGCTTTCACATGGTGACAGTAAGGCAGCAAAAAAACTGGTAGGTGACATTCTGGATTTTTTCCCTTTCCTGAGAAGAAAAAGAAACTTCTGGATCTGCAGATCTTTTTTTCCTTCTTTTCTCAATAGATCATAACTGTGCCAAAATTATTTTGGTTTCTCTGAAGAGTGAACTATTTGGACTGTGCCCATGCACTGATCACTCTTTATGGCTGATTATCCATTTTTACTTTTATCTGTTGATTTACCTATTTGCTGCAATAAATTGGAGGCTGCCACCTGACACCATGATGGTGTCTGTGTCATCCTTGGCCAGTATGTCCTGTCAGTCATGGCTCCCTTTCTTCTCACCAAGAAAACCTGCTACTGCATTTGCTTGCTTAACCACACACATACAACAGCTTCCTTTCTAAGTCTGGGAACACATTTAAAATCAATCAGTCTTCCCTAGGTAGCGACAGTTTCACAGACAAGCTAAAACTCTACAGTGGGATTTCTGTGTGCTGCAGTATAGAATTAATTAAGAGGTTGAGTCTTAACTCTTTCCCTCTTCCTTCCCTCCAATGCTTAAATCAACTGTGTTGTTTTACTGGTTGTTTTATACTGCTGCAAAATAGTAATTATTGTCTAATAGCACACACAATATAGATGGAGCACCTGCTCCTCCTCAGCTGTGGGGACCTTACCTGTATCCTCAATGCTGAGGTTCTTCATAAGCCACTGCACAATATCTGAACCTTAACAAACAAACAAAGAAGAAAGCATTAAACACCGAGACCACAGGGTTTGAGAGCCCTAGAGAATGATAACACTGAGATAGATACAATAGAACTGACGTGAACTTTAATCCATTTTCTTTTTTATCTCCACTGAGGTTGCAGAACGTTTTTCCTTCTTGTGCTACACTGCAATTACACGGTTACTGTAATAAGTCTCAAGAAGTTTTCTGTGTGGTAGAAAACTTAATATACTTAAAGTCAGATATTACTCCAGTGGTTCCATGTAACTTGTTGTCTCCCATCTGCTTCTCTCACTTCAGCACACAGAGCTACATTTATGCAAGCACTAGTTAGCAAGGCGATGAAGGAGCATTTACTGGTACCTCACACATGTAATATACAAAACTGAAACAGCAGTCAAAAAAAGACAGAGGAGGGTCTTGCTTATGTCAAAGATAAGCAATACCTTGGAGAAGGAAGTGGTATTTGGAGTGCCTGTAGGCAAGGCACTGTCACCCACTAGTGATCACACAAGCTGATTGGTGGCCAGGAGCAGAGAAGTGACTCTTTAAGGTCCATCAGGTAATTCATTAGGTTTTCAGGGCCCACCAAGTATTAAGAAAGTTGCTATCTTATAAAGAGCATCAAGGTCTCTAGGATTGATCCCCTGCATTTATGCAGCCTCTCAGTTGCTTGCATGAAAATGATACAAATGGAAAACTTGCCACTGTTCAGTAGAAGCTAAGGGCTGTTACCAAAATACAACATGACAGGGCAGCAAAATTTAGTTAAATCATATACTCAGAAAGTTAAGCTTAAAATGAAACATAATGGTGTGCACAAGCCATCTGACTTGAGTTGTCCAAAATCAAAGGCAATCACCAAAGACACTTGGAGGTAATTTAGCAAGTCCATAATAAGTTACAACAGTGTGCAGCACAACGTAATGATGCTATGTCTGGATGCAAACATAACACCCAAGCCCTTCTCAGCATACAGTCAATTTATTGAGAAATATTTGCATTTGCATACAGTGGGCTAATAGCTTCAGTAATATTCTATGGAATCACAGACTTGCTTGGACTGGAAGGACCCTCAAAATATCCATTTCACACTCCCCTGCCATGGGCAGGGATGCCACCCACTAGACCAGGTTGCTCAAAGCCCTGTCTAACCCGGCCTGAACACTTCCACAGATGGGGAATCCACAACTTCTCTGGGCAACCTGTTCCACTGCCTCACCACCTTCATTGTAAAAAAATTCTTTACACCTAGTCCTAATCACCTACCATTATCCCTTGTCCTGTCACTATCTGCCCATGTAAAAAGTTGCTCTCCCTCTCCTTTATAAGCCACCTTTAAGCACTGGAAGGCTGCAATAAGGTCTCCTTGGAACGTTCTCTTCTCCAGGCTGAGCAGTTCCACCTCTATCAGCCTGTTGTCACAGGAGAAGTGCTCCAGCCCTCTGATCATCTTTGTGGCCCTCCTCTGGACTCACTCCAGCAGGTCCAAGTCCTTCATGTGCTGATGCATTGTTCCAAGGGGGGTCTCCCACGAAAAAAGCAGAGGGGCAGAATCCTGTTTCTCAACCTGCTGGCCACACTCCTTTTGATGCAGCCCAGGATGCAGCTGGTTTTCTGGGCTGCAAGCGCATGTTGTTGGATCACATCCAGCTTTTCATCCACAAGAACCCCCCAGTCCTTCTCTGCAGGGCTGCTCCCAGTGAGTTCTCCCAGTCTGTACTCAGGTCTAGGATTGCCTCAACCCATGTGCAGGACCTTACACCTGGACCTGGTGAATTTGGTAACTTTCCCATGGGCCCACTTCTCAAGCCTGTCCAGGCTCCTCTGGATGATATCCTGTCCTTCTATTGTGTCAACTGCACTGCTCAGCTTTGTGTCACCTACCAACTTGCTGAGGGTGCACTCGATCTCACTGCCTATGCCATTGATAAAGATATTAAAGAGCACCAGTCCCAAGACAGAGCCTTGAAGGACACCACTTGTTTCCAGCCTCCACCTGGACATAGTGCCATTGACCACAACTCTCTGGCTGCATCCATCCAGCTAACACAGCCCAATCCACTGAACAGTCCACTCTTTAAATCCATCTCTTTTCAATTTAGCAATTAGGATGTTATATGGGACCGTGTCAAAAGTCTTAAAGAAGTCTAGGTAGATGACATCAGTCGGTCTTCAATGTCAACTGCTGCAGTCACTCCATCATAGAAGGGCACCAGACTGGGCAGGCACGATTTGTCCTTAGTGAAGCCATGCTGGCCTGTCTTGGATCACCTCCTTGTCTTGTAGGCATCTTAATATTGCTTCTATGAGGATCTGCTCCATGATATTCCCAGGCACAGAGGGGAGACTCATTGGTGTGAACTTCCCTGGAGCTTTCTTTCTCCCCTTCTTAAAAATGGGAGTGATGTTTCCCTTTTTCCAGTTACCAGGGACTTGTCCTGACCACCATGTATTTTCAAATATGATGGAATGACTTGGCAACCACATCAGCCAGTTCCCATAGGACCCTGGATGTATCTCATCAGGCCCTATAGACTTGTGCCTATTCAGTTTCATCAGGTGGCCTTGAACCTGCTCTTCAATTACAGTGGAAAGGACTCACTGAGTAACTTGGCCTTCTCCATATCTATTATTACCAGTTTCCTTTCTCTTTTATCAGGTAGGGTAGACTGTCCTTGGCCTTTCTTTTTTGACCTATGTACTTATAGAATCCTTTTTTGTTATTTTTCACATCTCTTGCCAAATCCCAATCCATCTGTGCCTTAGCCTTCCTGATCCTATGTGTAGGGACACATCTGAACTGTATCCCTGTACTCTTCCCAGACCATGTGTCCCTGCCTTCCACAGACTCTGCATTTCTTTCTTGTTCCTCAGTTTGAGAGGCAGATCTGTGCTCAGCCATGTCTGACTGGCTTGATTTCCTATACACTGAGATGGAGAACTCTTGCACTCTAAGTAAAGCATCTGTAAAAAGCTGCCAGCTCTGGTCAGCCCCTCTGTCCTTAAGGACAGTTTCCCAGGGGATCTCATCCACTAATACTTTAAACAGCTGGAATTTTGTTCTTCTGAAGTTCAAGGTCCTGATGTTGCTCTTTGCCATTGTGCCTTGAGGTCACAAACTAAACCAGGGTATGGACAGTACAGCCCAGGCAGCCTCTAATCCTACCCTCTTTAATGAGTTGTGCTATGTTTTGTGATGTATCAGTTGGAGATAGCATACAAAAAGGAACTGACCAACCATATGAATCACAGAACATGCTGAATTGGAAGGGACCCATAAGGATCATCGAGTCCTATCCTTAGTCCTGCACAGGACCGTCCCCAAAAGTCACACCATATGCCTGAGAGCATTGTCCAAACACTTCTTGAACTGTGGCAGGCTTGGCACCATGACCACTTCCCTGGGGAACCTGTTCCAGTGCCCAACCACGCTGTGGATGAAGAACCTCTTTCTAATATCCAACCTAAACTTCCCCTGACACCTTCCCTCAGGTCCTGTCACTGGTCACCACAGAGAAGAGATCAGTGCCAGTCCCTCTGATTCCCCTCAGAAGGAAGCTGCAGACTGCAATGAGGTCTTCCCTCAGTCTCCTCTTCTCCAGGCTGAGCAGACCAAGTGACCTCAGCTGCTCCCCATACAGCTTCCCCTCAAGGCCCTTCATCATCTTCGTGTCCCCCCTGTAGATGCTCTCTAAGAGCTTTGTATCCTTCTTGCATTGTGGTGCTTAAAACTGCCACAATATTCAAGGTGAGGCTGCCCCAGTGCAGAGCAGAGCGGGACAATCCCCTCACTTGCTCAGCTGGCGATGCTTTGCCTGGTGCCCCCCAGGACACGGTTGTACCTCCTGGCTGCCAGGGCACTGCTGACTCATATTCAACTTGCCATTGAGCAGGACCCCCAAGTCCCTTTCCATGGCACTGCTTTCCAGCATCTCGCTCCCCAGTCCCTAGGTACACCCAGGGTTGCCCCATCCCAGGCAGAATCTGGCACTTCCCTTTGCTGAACTTCATGTGGTTGGTGATTGCCCAGCCCTCTAATTTGTCGAGGTCTCTCTGCAGGGCCTCCCTGCCCTCAAGGGAGTCATCAGCTCCTCCCCATTTTGTGTTGTCTGCAAACTTGCTATTGTTCAGGCTTACTAAATACATCCCAGAGGAACTTATTTGCATTGAGTACTTCTGAGCTCAGATGTGGACAGAACTACCCTATGCCCTCAGCAAACCTTAAATACAATAAAGGCCAGGAGTCACAATCACAGTGTGCCACAGAGAGACACAACAGGCACTGCTAGTGTCCCTGGTCTCTGCAATTATTTGCAGGTCTGACTGACTCTCCTGTACAGGTGAAATTCCAAAAAAACTATGGGCTCTACCACAAACAGAAAGGGATAGCAGCTCCCACTCCCCTGACAACATAAGTAGATCCTCAATACTACAAGGAGCACCAGTAAACTCTTTTCAGTCAGGCTTCAGCAGCAAGCAGGATATGGATTTGACCTCCCCCAACGCCCATGAAAGGAGTGAAACAACCTACCTGTTCCCTGCAGACAATCAGCAGAGATCCTGATGATAAGGGAAGTATCTGATTTCATTTAAGTACTGGGCAAACAGATGTGAGCAAGAAGCAGCAGCTGGGCATTGTCTCAATTTGTCTTGAAGGTATCAATGAACCAGATACTAAAGGACCAACCTCACAAGCTTGTATTCTCAGCAATATGGTCATTCTCTACACCTCCCAACTCCACCTAGTATAGTGGCAACTGAAATTGCTCCTATTTGGAAAGTTATTCCAGGAGATTTTTTTTGTTATTTTTTTTTTTTTATAGATTGAACTGTTCTTGTAACTTCAGAGCCTAAGTTTGTTAATGTGCAATTTATATGCATTTGATATCATACCTGCATTATCATTGAAGGAAAAGAATTATTCTTCTTCCTTGACAGTTTCTCCTGAATGTTTCTACAGTGGGCTGACACTTTCGTCTCCCTACCTCCATTTCACTAAACCAACCAAACTCTTCTAATGTCCTCTCAAGATGGTTTCCCCATCTACTTTACCATTAAGCAACTTTTCAAATTTAAATCCATTTCTTTGCACTGGGGTCACCAGAACTGCCAAACATCTAACCAGTGCCTCTGGCAATGGTGCCAGCACTTCCCTGTCTCTACTGAAACCACCTTGCCAGATGCATCCTGAGGTCACATCATTTTTTTGGGAACAATAAATTTATTCAGAAAAATATGTATGAGGGGTCCAAAACTATCTGCTAAATGAGAACATATCTAGTGAACACTGCTAGCTGAATAACATATGGGGAATATGTTCAGAGCCAGTGAATGCTGTTTTGACAAGTTTGTTAATAAAGTATTCTATTTAATAAACATGAATGTTCCCTTTCACCTTTTACAAAACAAAACTATTTTAAAGATAGAACACAGCAGTTGTGGTTAGAAAACTAATTCAAGAAGACTCAAATTGAAGTGCTTCTGTATTGTTAGAAACAAAACAAAACCTCACAAAATACTGTCTTGGTTCAAGTGAAACCATAATCTTTCCTGGATTTTCAGTTCATCCCCCAAAATAAAAAGGCCACTATTTCTCCTGATTTTGGTCTCAGGTTACAGGCTTGTAGTGATCTCTTAGGCATTGTGTTGCCAAGTGACGTGACAGCTGATACCTGAAAAACATTTGGAGTGTTACATTGATTTGCTCAAGGGAGGTGAAGCACATTTTCCAAGATCCCTTTCCAGATGTATACGAATACTTAATGCAGGATTAAGTCCCACTCCATTTTTACACAGAATGATCATGCCCCCAGCTCTAGGCCACTTTTCAGGAATCTATTCAATTTCCATCAAACGACAATATAAAATTCAAGTAACACTGAAATCTGGTTCACCAGTCTTTCTTGCCCATTAAGAAGGGATTAAAGGGGCAAGTAAGATGAAGGTACCAACTCAAACAGAACTCCTGTGATCAGCCACTCCAGAATATAAGCAGCACTTAAGATCAGGAATTTTAATTTGTCTCTGTTAAAAACATGAAGTCATTCCTGAATGTTGCCAAGAGCCTGGAAGATGTTATAGCTGTTCTCCAGTTGTCCTGAGGCAGACAGATTATCTTTCTGCTGAGTTTGCTGAACCATTATTTATCACCTGCCAAGACTGATTACTCACCCTTGGGACAATGACAAGTCTTTCCTTCCTCTGTTAATTACTGTCATCATTAATAGCCATGTCACTAATTAATATTCAATCATAATGAAAACTCTTTACTGTCATCTCCCATAACACCTCCAGTTTTTAGGGTTACCCTTACACATTGGTTTTGCCTCTGCTTGTGAAAGTTTTGCCCACTTAGAAATACTACTTATGCTCTTCACCAAATGAGGAAATTCAGATTTATCCTTATAAGACATGGTGATAACTTAAGTGATTCCTTTACAAGACTCCTCTGTCAGACCAAGGTACAAATGCCTTGATCTGTAAGTTTTCCAGAAAACATAATTTTAAGCTCTCCTGTGGATTAAAAGCCCAGTGGACAGTCCTCACATTACTCACCTTCCTCCCCGCCCCCCAATTTTCTGTTTCTCAGATTTCACGTTTCTCAAGCTCTTTCGGAGGACACCCAAGCGAAATCCTTGACTCTGACATGTTTCCACTATACACTAACAGGGCATTCGAAATCTTCTGAAAACAAATAGTTGTGTGTGTTTTCATAATTGGTGGATCCAGGTAGAGGAATGGCTTCCATCTTGTCTGTGCTCCCCCCTGTATACATCTACATTTCCTCTGAGTCAGAATGCTCAGTTCAAGGATAGTCAACAGCCTATGAATACCTATTTCCTGCTCGCATATAATGAAACATATCTTTTTGCCTTAGGCTCTTCTACCAACAGAATAGCTGTATTTTCATGCACAAACAGATTCACAATGACCATTTATCCAGCTATGTGTTTAGAGACAGACTAGCAGTTTTATACTTCTTGCTGTTTTCTCCATTTTCTCTTCAGTCTCAGTGACTCCATAACAGTAGCTAATGTTCTCACGTGGCTATTGCCTGTCGACATGACAAATGAGTGGTCAGCCATTGAAAGATAAATCAAACAAACTTCATAAGGTGTGAGGCCATTGGCAAGATGCAGTTGGTGAGGTGAGTCACCACCACTACTTTTGATATCTTGTCTATTCAACCCATGTTGTTCTACCTCTTCCAGAAAATGGATCTTCCATATGCTGTGCGAAATGGCAAAGGTGGACAGAACAACATACCCTACACCAGCAGTTTCTAAAGATATGTTGCCTGGAGTGGAGACTGTACCTCTGGCTCCGAGCAAAGGAGCCAGAACCACCGGATCTGCTTGTCATCCAATGGACTAAGCATGTCCCTGATAAGATATACACCTGTAAATATAAATGCATATGTATACAAACAAAAAAATACAAAAATATTTCTGAAACTTCAGCAAATGCATGCATTTTTACATATCTTTTTAGGCCTGAAAAGACAACTGCCTTTTTTTTTTTTTTTCTGTGTCCTGACAAAGCTGACAAGCACTGACGCGTGGAGCTCCACAGGGGTTTGAGATGGGATGTCTCGTGTGGCCAGCTGTGGCATCAGAGACCAAGGACAAAGTTTGTCCTTTCTCACGGGAGTTAATAAGCTAAGGCCTGATCACTCGATGCCATCCAGTCACTACAGCTGATGAGGTGGGATACTTTGGATCTCAGGTTGCTGACAGCCTTACATTGCAGTGACAAATAGTAACGCTGAAGAAAGCAAGGTCTTAAAAAATTTAAAAATACTATCTAATCATCACATGAAAGAATTTGTCATATATACATGTCTACAGGAACAGACATAAGATTGCTTATTTCCTGTCTTTTTTTCCAGTGTTACTGTAACTCTAATATTTTCTGAACCTATTTTAATGATTTTAAAGAAAGTAGTAAACACTTTTTCATGGCAGATGAGGGGTTTTTTTGTGGTCTGACTAGGGTTGTTTTTTTTTGTTTCCTTGTGTGGTTTTTTGGTTTTTTTTTTTTCCAATAAAAATACTGAAAGTTTGAACTGTTCAGCTCCCTTTTAGACCTTTTCTATACATGCCACGACACATTCCATGGGCAAACAAGCTACGTGCCTGGTCTCTGTTGTCAATCATCTCCAAACTCAGGATCCAGACAGTCTTTCGATGAAGGGGTGAAAATATGTCCTGTCACTTCATTCTTGAAAATAGATGAACCCATTTTAGCACCAAATTTTCCAAACAATTTGCTCCTGAACTCAGAACAATATTTAAATATTTCTAACAGAAAAGCAAGACAGGAGAAAAAAAAAAACCACAAGCAGTTGAAATGACATAAGAATACATTCATAAGTGTATGAGCAGACATTTAAGCTGCTTTTTATGCTGCCAATCATGGCAATCACACTATTTAATGAAAATAATGTGTTTGGGTCCTTTCCCAAACAGCTCTGAGTCCTTGGTAAATCCAGGGCAAAAAGGTTAATTATCCCCACCACTGCGCTTGTGGAAATAAACAAATGAACATCACCCATGATAAAGGGCAAAACAATTTCATACAAAATTTCTCAAGGCCTCCAGCACTCCGTGCTACAATTTTTCTTCTGCAGAGCTCCCCACTGACTCCCACAGCGATTCCACTTCCAACCTGTGCTAGGTTGGAAGTACAGACTACTGCTCACAGTAGGGATTTAATGCAAAGCAACGATTTTTATGGTAGGGAAAAAAAGAAAGAAATATCCATGTCTCTGGTATTCTATTACAAGTATTGGGGAAGCACCTTATAAAATTTACCCACAATGAGCACATAAATAAATACCAATGCCAACTAAAAAAATATCTCAGCAGTTGACTCAGAAAATGTGGTAATTGCAGCTCTCCTCCATCAGCATGTGGTAATTGCACCACTCAGTGTCAGCAAGGAGCATCATCAAAGCCACAACAGCTTAAGGAGCATCATCAAAGCTACAACAGCTCAGAGCTTCTAGTAATAGCAGTTTTCCTTTATGTTATGCTCACTTTAAATCTTGTTTGTGAATTATTAACAACCATTAGCAGCAGGAGTGTTACCCCTTTTTGATCAAAGAAGCCAAACTTTCTAAGGAGTCTTTTGTTCATTGTAACTTTTGAGAGCTTGAATTTACAATTTACTTTTCTTGTAAAAGAAAAAAATAATTGAAAACTTGTTACTTTGTGTGAAGTAAGAATGATGCTTGGTGGGAAGGTGGAAAAGAGCATATGGAGCTAAGTTGCCCTTGGACATCCCAGGATGAGAAAACAACAAAAAGGATGGAATATTTGCAAATTTAATAGTTTCAAAATCTCTGATCCTCCTCCTTTTCCAGACAACTATGTCAGTTATTTATAAATGAGTGTCCATATCTGTGTAAACAAACCCATATGATAAACTGATCACAGATTTATCCAAAGTCTATTAAAATTAACAACTCTGATACTCAGCTGGTGCATGTTCTAGTTCCTGTAGCAAAATTAACTCCAAGTCTACTAATAAGTTCTCTCACAACAGGAAGTCATGCCCCAGACTTGTGGATGCCCTGCAAGGTGTTGATAGACATTTGAGGTAGTGGGACAGTAACAGAAGACAACCTTCCAAGGAGACAGAAAACGCAAAAGGCTCCTGTAGTCATGGTGGGGAGAGAAGATGAGCAGTTGAGGGAGTCAGCTCAGGGAATGGGACCAGGCAAAGGGCAACATACCACCGTCACAAAGCTGCTTGTGTGCTCTAACTAAGAACTGAATAGGAATTTTTAGCAATCAAGTGCTAATACACTTTGAAATCACCTACAAAGTAATGGCCGGCAAATTCGTACTTTAACCACCATCACTGCAGTGTAAATTTGGTCTTTGTCTCCAATATGCATTTTACATGTAACAGACACACATACAATCTCTCCTGTCTGCATTTTAAATATAAACAGATAAGAAATTTGAAAGGCAGAGATTTAGAATTGCAAAATCAAAATTCCTGTGTACTTTCACCCTGTTAATACCCCTTTCTTCTGAACTGCTATTTGGAGGGACTTTTGCTGTCATATTGGTCAGGCTACCAAAGCCCATGTACCCTCTATAATGCAAACCTGTAGAGGGAGATTTTCACTAGGTAGGAATCAATAAATTATATGAGAGCACAGAGCTCTGTGTGGGCTAATTTACCCAGGTAACAAAGATAAATTGGATCTTAAGATCTCAGAGATACCACAGCCGGAGTCATTTCCTTACAATGCTGCCCATCTGAAAATAGTTCAGGTAGCTTTACTAGGAATGAAAGAAAGTAACAGCAAAGACAGGTTTCTGGCTTGCAATATCCTCCCATCACCAACACCTAAAAGCAGGTAGCCAGTGCTGAGGAGCAGAAGGATGCCACTATCTGAAAGCCCTGGATGTAAACTGATTGCTCTACACAGTGGTATTAGTAAGGCTGAGTTAGCAAACCTCTTAATGGATGCACAGTTAATCCCAGTGAAAGAGGTCTGCCAGACAGCTTAAACAAGGTCCTCAACTGGAAAAAAAGCGATACCAGCAAAAGGTCTTTTTCCAGTTGACCTGCACTGCTATAAAGAGTTTGGTGCTACGCCAGCCTCACTGTTGTTCTCACTACACTTCCACAGAGCTGTGTCACATCATTCCAGCCCTCACACCCGGCACTTAGTGCCTTTGACTGCTTACCCACTGGCCTTCGCTCAAATCGAGAGATACCAAGCAGCAGCTTGGTCACAGGGGCAGCCACACTGATTTACTTGTGCTAAATATACCTCATCTGCCTTGGAAGACCTGAGCTGCCATCGTGTTTGTGCTGTCTAGAGACAGGCCTAGCATCAACAAACACACTGATAAACCGAAACACACATGCTCTCCAGAACCCAGAATATACTATAACCTCAGTGCAATCGCCCTTGCTGGTGCTTCACTTGGCTAGAATGTGGCCTGCTCTAAATTAGAGACATACTGTGTGATCTGTGTCTAAATCTTATTCTCTCCTCAAATACAACTCACATCAAACTGCTGGTACTATAAGTATGGGAGGAAACTGCAAAACAACAAAAAAATTGGCAGTTCCACACTCTGTGTTGTTCAAACCCACACCTGTTCCTCCTATAACACCCACAGAAGATAAGCACATTGCCTTGCAAGACCTTATAGAGATATACAAGAGGCAGGAAAATGGTACCTTGCAGTACCCAGCAGCACCAGTAACAGCATTTTGTAGTAGCATCACAAATTACCACCTTTTACAAATCACTAAGAACTCAGGATGTCTCAAGATGCACCTTTACACCAAGTATCGATCATACATTTCCAGTTGCTTTTCAGGGTGCTCTGCCTTTGCATTACTCAGACTACTGAAGTGGCTGATATAGCTCAGCAGTTTGGCTCGCTGCCATATAGTAGTGTTTAGGCACTGTTCCTCACATTGTCAAAATGATTTGGCAACAAAACAGCAAAGGAAGCAACTCTGAGCACTGCTGGAATTGGGGCTTTTGAAGATTCCTGTGTCAGCTCTTGTTAGGGCTGAAACATTTTTACTGCTATTCAATTCATGTGCACAGCCTTTAAATCCAAGGCAGTATTTCTGTCATTTCAATCACATATTAATAATTTTAATAGCAAATTTTCTTCTCCAGGAAACAAGAAAATTGATAAAATGTAGAAGGTGACTGGTGTATTTCAGCATGCGACTATCAGGTCACTTCACACCATGTCCTCATTCAAAGGCTGTCACATCAAGGTCCTCCTTTCCCTCTCCAGTGTTACAACAGTTTCCCTGCAAAGGTGTAAATGTCACTGAGTTGTGCAAGACAGCAAAGTGCTCTGAAAGCTGCAGCATTTTAATGATTTGGGCACAATATTTATTTACTAGGAGATCCGGAATTGTAGTCTTCACCTACACTGGATTCCTATGATTTTCCACAGTAATTCTGTTAGCAGAAGTCAATTTTTAAATCTCCTAAGGAGCTCTGGCCATAATAGATCTCTCTTTCCCAAGATCACACACTTCCATGTTAATTGCAGCAACATTATCATCTGTGATCTCTAATACAGATAAGGATAATTGACATCACCAAATTCTCTAAGAAACCAACTTCACCCTGACACATAGCTACCTTTTTTCCCTTACTCTTCAGGAAAGGTTGAGAACCACACACAGTGTTTGCAGTGATGCAGTAACAGTCACATTACCTGGAAAATTAAATGACCCAACATCTGCAGCTTTTTTTCCCTCCAGGAGTTCATTGTCCTTAAAATGAAATACTCAATATTGTACAGTTTTCACACCTTTTCCTCTTCTAGGTCTTTCAATCATCTCTATAATGCTGGCTTGTCCTGGAGTGCAGTTGGCTTCACTAGAGCTCTATACTGGTGCAGCAGTCAATCAGGGACAATTCTCCAGCAGGATTAAGGTTGCACATATAATTTCTTCTAGTGAAGGGTGATGCCAGATGAATTACAACCGTATAGCAATTGTTGACAATTTACTTAGTGCGATACAAAACAGAGAGACAGTATTGGTACTAACACTAGAGGCCATGTTTTAAACAGGGCTCCTTAAGCCATAAGTTAAAGGTACTTGTACTGGCAAGGAGCAACTGATTTTGCTGGCAACAGCTTGTTCCTGCATTTCAAATTCGGGCAGAGATATGTAACAGTGGGAATTTTAAATGTGTAGAACAATGTAATGACAACACTGAAACAATCAACAAGCACAAATCTGTTAGTCATAATTAACAAGTTCAAAATAGGTAAATTGTTTGTTCTTTCCTACATTTGGTTGGTTTCACAGAGATGCGCATAATAATAGAAGTAGTAAAAATAACAATCATCCTCTTAAATACATAATCTTAAATACCTATATTTTAAAATTACAATTCCTGTTTGGTAAATCCATCTGGTTTATTTTACCAAATAATCTATGAAAGCAAGAAGCATTTTGCAAAGCTGAAAGCTGCACTGAACTGGTACCATTCAGTTTAATTTAATCTAGTGTCAAAACACCGAGTACCTTAGTACTGAAAAATATCTGTCTACGAATTTTAGAAAGGATTTTTGTTTTCAAATAAGATAGAGGGAATGTAATAAAATATTTTCCTTCCTTTCTTTCTCTGTTGTTTTTCCTTCAAGAATCTGAAAGGCAACATTTTATTTAACTCCTTTTGATGTAAGTATAGGTTTGGACTTGGCAAAGTTGATGGGTTGTTCCAAAGCAGCAATGATTTCTGATAGCAACAGGTTCTGAAAATGGGACGGGTCCAGAGCAGTGTATTTAAGCTGTGTATTTGGTTGCTACCCAAGCAGAAGCACAAAGCACAGCCTTCATAAAGCCACTCACTGTGCAGTGAGGATCAGCCTTGTTCAAAGCAGCTCTTTTTTTTCAGAGAGCTTCGTCATGCAACACCTGACAGCAATGAAAGAAACCAAGCAGTGTTGCCACTTGCCTACTTCCATCCAACAACCTTGGTCTGAGACTCAGCAGTTTCACTCTTTTCTTTCTGGAAATCTCACAAGTCACAACAGTAAGTTCTTGACTGTCTCTGCTGACTCTTGACAAACCCAGTCTGGTTTTGCTCTCTAGAAATATACCACTGGGCACATCAGATGTTTTGTGTGCTCTGAATTGAGCCACGTCCTGGCAACTGTGGCAGGAATAACCTCAGACCTTACAGCATTTCTCAGCAGACACAGTTTGCCTGAGCAGATTTGCAAAAAACAGACTCGTAATGCATTAAAACACATTCTACTGCCGTTAGTTTCCAAATGGGTAAAATTCAAAATCTCCTCTATGTAAACAAAAGCTTTTTTTCAAGCCAGCAACACTGTGTCCTGTAAGGTCTTGGTACGCATTTTAATTCATCAGAAGTTCTGGGAGAGGGGTCTTAAAATATCTTCAGAGAATAGTTTCACAAGTGACTGTAGAAACTAGAACCATGTAAATACTCTAAAAAAATCCCTCCCCTTAAATATTTAAATGAAAAATAAAATAAAATAAAAGCAAATACATGTCACTGGTGCTCATAAGACCCATGTGTTTTCCTTGAATAGCCCTTCACGTTTATTTTGCAATGTCCTCGGGGCCCCGCCAGCGGGCGCTGGGCGAGCACAGACGGGAGCGGTCGTGCGGTGAGCTGGCTGTCACGGGTGACACAGCGACAGCTCCGCCTCAAGGAAGCAAAGGCTGTCGTACAGGTGTGAGCACATCTGCTGGAAACCTAATTTAGAAAGTTCCCGGCACCGACTACAGAACCCGGACCGCACCACCTGGATTTTATGGCAAAATCAACGCTTATTACAATGAAAACAAATCTTTCCTGGTATTACAAACATTCTTCCAATACTTTCGGATCACATTCTCATTTAAAATGCATATCGCTCCTTTCCTCGTTTCACCTTTTGTCCATCCTCCCTCCCTCTTGCCCAAATCCCTGGGAGGCAGCCGGGAGGCTGAGCTCTCCCCGCGTCGCTCTGCTGCAGCCCGCGGGGCCGGGCAGCGGCCGGGCGGGCCGGCGGCCGGGAGGTGGTGGTGTTGCCCATGGAATGGGAGGCAGCGCCAGGGTCGGGGCCGCGGACGGGCGTCTGCCCCCCGCTCAAGAACCTGCCCCGAAACCCGCCCGCCGGCGGCGCACCGGGGACTGCAGTGGGAGGTGAGGCCGCTGGAAAACCAGATGGGGCAAACAACCCTTGCTTAGGTGCCGCTCGTCATCTTAAGATGTAACTGATTCTGCAGGTACGAATAGCGAGCACAGACGCCAGGCGGAAAGGAGCAGGGACTATTCTGCCCTCTGCACGCCCCGGGAGACACAGGGGAGACAGAGGGATGCCGTCTCCACTAAAGTCGCTCACAGGTTACCGAAAGAAGAAAAGGTGCCAGGCACTCAAGACAGAAAATTACAATGTAACGGTAAAATACAACAGGTCACACCACCAGGTTATATCTGAGAACCGGCATGCAAAGGCTGAGCAGGGAAACGCCTTATTTATCTTCTGCTTATTTTGTACTTTCACCCCAGGACCACGCGTTTATGAGAAACACAGTCAGATGTTTTGTTTTTCCCATTAAGATCTCTCCAATTCTATCATCTGGTTATTACATGCACATTTTTGTCTTAAACTTATTTTGAAGTAATTGTATGTTTATCCTGGTTTAGAACACTCCCTTTTATGAAACTTAATTATTGGGTATTTGTATGCTGTCTGTAATTTCGTATTCTAACATAGTAATTCTGAGAGCAAGAGAAATACACCTCCTTGCCTGCTTCACCATTTCCTCTCTCTAGTTGTTTGCATCCTTTTGCCTCCTTCAATACACAAAGACATGGACATTCCCCTTCGATTAAAACTTGGCCATGGCAGGCTAATAACCATGGCTTTTGAGAATTACCCGTAGACAGACTTGTTACGTCTTTTGACTGCAAAGGATGTCAACTCCAGACAAAATACCAATACAACAAAAAGCTGTCCTACAGACAACCTTTCTGTATTTAAAAAAAAAAAAAAAAAAGCTGGCCAGAAGTTTCAAAAATTAGAGTCCTTTGTTCTGTTTTCAAAACTGAAAGGTCCTTGGGAGCTTACATCAAACCAGCTTTCAACAAGATGTACTGACATGATAGTTTGAGCCATTTTTTAATGCCAGGCTTACTTTTTCAAGGGTGCTCGAAGTGTTTCACCTAGCCACACAGATGTTGGAGAACCCTAAACTTGGTTTCAAACATTCATCTCTTTCTTGAGCTGGCATATAGGCCCAGAATAAATTATATAACTCATCAGATTATTTCTTTTTGCTTTACAATTCAGCAGTGAGGATTTTATAAATCAGATTAAGATTTCTGGGAAAATCCAGACATATTTTTTTCTTTAGTTATGGTTTCATATGTACAATTATACATTCTTAAAAACCCATCTACAACATGCAAACATTCTAATTCATACACAGTAAAATAAAGAGCTATGTAATTCATATCAGTGAATTCCAGTAGTGCAAAGATTTCTTCTAAAATGACCAATGATACATATTAAAACTGTCCCTTAAGGGTAATTGGATAATTTCTTTCATGAAAGTACTAAATGATGCAACAAATCACTCTGTAAGATTTGATTAACTGTAAACCACACACTTGGTGGATTTTTGATTTTTTTTTTACATTCCAGCTATATCTATAAATCCAAAATCTAAAAACCAAACACACAAGTTTTGCATCAAAATGCCACTATTCAGCATGATCCTAAACAAGTATAAAAACCTAAAGCCATTTGTGTGACTTAAGCACAGCCCAGAGAAAATAGGAGAAAACAGGAGTGATGTCAAAAGGCAAACAAGGATAGTAACGTGTTGAGCATGTTCAGATGGGATAAGGAAGGGTGAGTCACTTCCTTGAACTGCAGAGAAAGATGAAAACTTCAAGCATGCCTAGACAGTAAGGGTGAGATGTCCTGGGTGCTAATCAGTGCAGGATCTTCCTAGACAAAGCAGTTGCTTCTCCCTGGCGCTAGCAGTACAAAAGCATTTTCTTAGCCAGCCTTTTCAACTAACGAGCTGGCATGGTTACTTGGCTAGAATACAATGGAATATTTCATTTGAAGTGACCTACACTGTTTATCTAGTTCCACTATCACTCGCTGCATTAGTCAGGAGCAAAGGACTGCTTGAAACATCTACGTGTTAACCTGAAAGTTCTTCCAGTCAAACACCAAAATCCATGTCTATGATAGTACACCTTTGTGTCTGTCACCCACAACCTAAAAAGTACATTATGTGTACATTTGCAGGATTTTATGTATGCCACTGTAAAATGATGGAAATATTATAACCATATTCCAAACTAGATCCTCTAGTTCCAATTTCCTAGAAGGCTTTTTTATTTTTACTGTGAGGCAAAAGCCTTTGTTCCACATTTCTGAAGAATGCAAACACAATCAAATCAAAATGGAATAGCAAAACGTCTATGTCCCCCACCCTGTCCCTCTCAGCGTACAGCTGGAGACTAAGGAATATACCTCCACAGTACTGCTAAACATCGGTTTAGTTCTTCTATACTATCCTTGGTATCTGCTACAGGATCCATAGCCAGAGGGTTGCTGGTGGCCACTGGTTTGACACAAAGCGGGCATTCTCACTGCACCTCTTAGAGACTGCCTTTTGCAGTTCACACCTGTAACTTGCTTCGAGTTAGCTAAGAGTGTTACTTCAGAGAAATCTTCTGTGTACTCATGTCTCAGTAAGTGAGACCGGTGCCTTCAGCAGCTGCAGGCTAGGAGGAAAAAGGCAGAAGAAGGAGGGAAGAAACACACCTGAAAAGCACATGCCCTATCTTCTGTCGCTCCCAGCACCAAGAGGGAGCTTGCAAAGCTATTGTCTTCAGCACAGTGGATTCAAGGACTGCTGCATGCATGGATACCCACAGTAGCCTGGCTTCACCGGAAATTACTCTCTCAGAAAGCCTGTATCCCAACACCAGCAGAGATCCTGCAGAATCTCCCTCACAACTGTTCTGCAGAAACCTACTTCAGAATAGAGCACCTGCAGCAAATTCCCTAAACACATGAAGTGCAGCCCCTCTAGACTCCAAAGGCCCTTCAGCAAGTTTTCACTCAAAACCATGGCATAGCAAATTATCATCACTTCTAAAGTCCTCTCTGGCACCTCTGATTTAGAGAATAGGTTGCATAGGTGCCACCAAAACATATAATGAAATTAAGATTTTTAGCACCAAAAGCTTGACCTAAAAAGATCAAGAACAAAAAGAAAAAAAAGAAAAAAAAAAAAAGAAAAAAGGGGAAAAAAAAAGATAAGTTTATGTAACAAAACAAAAAGCAGCTTCCATTCATGTTAATGTGTGAGACTGTGTAGGTTTTCATTAGAAGTGGAATTTCACAATACCTCTCCAGAAACCAAGTTTGTTATGCAATAGGACAAGACAGGATGAACTGTGACTGCCTCCTTTCCTCAGCAAAGAGAGGTAGAAACAAGTTCAGAGACCCAGTCAAGCTGATCAGGTACTGTCAAGTGGCACAGCTGAAGAGCAGATGCTACTTTCCTTTAATTTAGCAAAGCCAGGAAGGTGGCTCAACAGACTCATGCAGACATGGTGCAAAGCATCTGCGTGTTTTACCTCTCACTGTGGCAGCATATTAATCAACCTCTCTAGGCATCATCTGCAAAGGATACTCCTCCTGTTTTGCAGGGCAAACCTCCAGGTCCATATTAACAATCACTGTTAGCCAAAAGTGAAAATACGCAATTGCAGATGACCATCACAGTCATGACAGCTTTCAGCCTCTCCCCACATACCCCCAAGCCCCCATTCCTATGTGCTGTCTTGCCACACACTAGACCACATCTGCTCTAATCCCTGAGAAATGTGGACTATTTTCATTGAATCACAGAATGGCTTGGGTTGGAAGGGACCTTGAAGCTCCTCTAGTTCCAGTTTCCCTACCATGGGCAGGGACACCCTACACTAGATCAGGTTGCTCAGAGCTGCATCCAGCCTGGCCTTGAACACCTTCAGGGATTGGGCATCCACAGCTTCTCTGGGAAACCTGTTCCAGTGCTCACTATGCTCAGAGTTAAGGATTTTCCCCTAATCATTAATCTAAACCTACTCTCAATTTGAAGCCATTCCCCCTTGTCCTGTCACTCCATGTTCTTGTAAATAGTCTATCTCCACCTTTCTTATAGGCTCCCTTCAGGCTCTGAAAGGCCACAATTGGGTCACCACAAAGCTTTCTCTTTTCCAGGCTGAACAATCCCAATTCTCTCAGCCTTTCCTCATCAGAGAGGTGCTCCATCCCTCTAATCAACTCTGTGGCCCTTCTCTGGACTCACTCCAACAGGTTGATGTCCTTCCTCTAGTGGGGACCCCAGAGCTGGATGCAGTGTTCCAGGTAGGGTCTCACCAGAGCAGAGGGGCAGAATACCCTCCCTCGACTCTGGCCATGCTGCTTTTGATGCAGCTCAGGACACAGTTGGTTTTCTGGGCTGCAAGTGCACATTGCCAGCTCACGTCCAGCCTCTCATCCACCAGCACCCCCAAGTCTTCCTCAGCAGGATTGCTCTTGATCTGTTCATCATCTGGGCTGTATTGGTACTGTGGCATCTGTCAGTATCCTGCTTGCCACGACTCCACCCGTGATAGCGGCAAAAGGGATGGCCTTGTATCTAGGCCTCCACGATCACCTAAGCTACATTCTTCAAGTCTAACATCAGCCAAGTCACTTGTGGGAATGGTTATATTAAAACCTCAGAAGGGTGCTGTCATACTGCACAGTTTAGCAATGTAAGACACAAAGCCCATAGGAAACTACAGGCAAGGAGCTCAGCTGCTTGTGTTTAACCTGTCTTAACTTCTTCATTACTCTGTAAGGGTGGTTAATATGGGCTTTCATTCCTGAAAAATGAAAGGCACTTGAAATATGAAAAAGCTTTCTGAAAGCACCCCTTTAATAAACATTAATGTACCTGGTAGGCAGGCTGTGAGAGGCTGCTCCAAGCATAAGTGGTAGAGAGGAAAGTGTGAAGCTGGGAGGAGGAGAACATCAGAAGGTGCTGATGGTTACTGGTACCAAGTGCAGAATGAAATGATTGTGGGCTTGAAGCAAACCACAGTGGGTGAAGCTATGCAGAATCTGCCAACAGTGAGAGGGACTAAAGGGTGAACTAGGAGGAGGAGCACCAGGATTTCTTAATTTTAAAAGATAAGCGTTTTAAAAAATGTGCTAGTAAGGCACCTACTGCAATACATAGATGCAAATCTCAAATAAACTGTCCCTAAAATGTGCATTGCCTTTTCTATGAACAGACTAGCCCAGGTATCCCAGGAAAGAGGAGTTGGTGGTGACAAAAAAAGACAATTTTTTTAGGATATTTATTTCAACAGCATGGATCCTAATGGAATGAACCCTACTTTAACAACAGTAGTCTCAAACTGACAAACCTCCAGCCTGACACTGCACATGCAAAGTTTTTTTCCTACACCCCAGAGAGACTTTTGCAGTGCTCTCACAATCTGCTCCTATAGTGCTGCTACTATTTCAGCTCGCATAATGTGACCCCTGGTTTCAGAAAATGCTTCATAGCCTCAGACTATTTTGAAGAAAACTCATGCAGCTCATCCCTGAATCTATCCAAACTGGTAAGAAATCCTTTGACCACTGAAGAGAAGTAATGAAAGGGAATTTAATCTTGACATTTCTAGATTAAACAGTTGACAGGCAAGGACTAGAGGACTCAGTGGCAGAGAGGACAGCTGTTTCCAGAGCTGTGCCTAAATTGACAGTCTAGATGTTATGAATGAGAGCTCAGAAGAGCTAAAGAAGCTTGTCAGAGCAGAGGTGGGAATCCAAATTTTAATGATTCAATTAAGGAATGCCAAGGCTAGTGTAAAACACTGAGCTATTTCTACCTCTGTGTCCCTATGACTGCCCTCACACTACTGTGGGTGTAATTACATAAGATGCACAATCCTTTAGTGGAAAGTGGAATTATTTAAGGAAAACAGCTGGCAAATTTAGAGCTAAGTAGGAGCACAGAAACGTCAATGCTGAACCAAGAGCGTGTCAAACATGACCCAGATACCTAATTAGAAGTTATGCTCAAATCTAACTTGCACAGGGCTCCAGAAACATGCTGACTGATACAGTAGAGAGGCTGCAAGAGGTACGCTCTTGAGCTTTATTCGTCTCATTGCAATAGACACTGTTCTGATTTCCCCACTCTTTCCTACCTTTACTGTCACAACCCTGACAAATTTGCCAGGAATGGAGAGGGGAGAGCAGCATTACAGAATTATGAAGCAGAGTCTCATCTGTGAGCTTTGAGGAGGTTGTCAAGGCTGCCAGAGGGCTTCCCCCTGTGCAGAGAGGTGTGAGCTCAAGGCTTCATGTCAGTTCCCAGCCGACCTGCTCTAAACCAGCACTCAGCCACTGGGATTGACGAGCTGTGAGGAGGGTGCTCTCCCTCTGCAATACTGGCTACAGTAACCCTTCTGCCTCAAGCACCTCAGCCTAATGGGCTGATGGGGAACAAAAGAGCAGTACGCCATTGACAGAAATGGTGCTATGATATGCTAACATACTACAGGAATACCCCATAGCTGGAACAAGCAGATCCAGAAGACTCCTAAAACTCCTGGACTGTAACTTCATGGTACTGAGGGAGCTGACTAGGAAAGATGCACTCCTTGATCTTTGCTTGTGAACAGCAATGATTTACTTGTCATAACAATGTAACCCACTTAATTGATCAATGGCAGCCAGTTGATTTCAGTAAAGCTTTTGACACTATATTCTATGATTCTGTGATACTACTTAAAAAGCAAAAACTCATTAATTTACTTATGATCGTGGATAAGAACAAAGGTAACAGAGTGCTAGCCATACTCTTTCTTGATAGGCATCTTCATGTTACAAATTTACCCCCATTAGGCAAATAGGTACCATGAGTGGTCAGTGTAGTGCTCCACCTCAGAGGTGTAAGGTGGTTGTGGAGCAGGATCAGAGAGGTGACATTATCCTCAGACTTGGCACTAGCGCAGTTTTTAATGACAACTTCAGACAATTCTGGTTTTCACTGTTCAAAAAGGTTGTTAAAAACTTGGGTAAGGGTCAAGGGGAGACACACAAGAGGAATTAAAGGCCTGGGGAAAGTGCTTTGAAGTCAGACATGCTTTCAGGGGCACAATTTATTAAAAACACAAACAGAAAGTGAAGTAGCTATTTCACTGCAGTAATTAAGTATCTTTTTGGGGAGAAAAAATGTCTTCATTGTCAACCATAATACCAGAAAGTTCTCTGGACAAAGTCAGACCAGAAACAAAACCCAACTTTTGAGCATATTACTACTTTTTGAAGGGTGACAGTAACTTTTTTAAGGTAACAGCCAATTTTTTTTTTATGCCAGGAATTTTTTAAGTTGGATACTTTCCTATAACATCTACAGTTGTAAAGAGGATTTGAGACAGGAAAGATGTATGTACGCAGATCTAATGAAAGGACCACCACAACCTCTTGCTGTACAGGTCAGCACAATGAGCGAGGGTCTCCATCCCTCCTCTGCACATCCACAGTCAGCCCTCTCCTCCCCGGAACATGTGCTGCACTTACAACAGTTCTAGGACACAAAATAAGACTTGTGAGCCTTTACATCCATGTTATTTATTGCTGGGCACATGGCTGCAGTGCCTGAGCTGATTCCTGCCAGCTCCCACTGGACACAACATGGTGCCCAGACACACTGAACTTGGGCAAAGCAAAATTCTGAAATCAATAAGCACATGCATACCGACAAGCTCATTTTGAGAGGGTTTTTTTTGTTGTGTTTGGTTTTTTTTTTTTTTTTATTGTTTGTAGGGGGTTTTCTCCCCCCATTTTTAAGTTGTGTGTTTTCAACTTCTTGGCCCATGTCATCTCCAAGTACACTATCTAGGTCTCCAAGAAAGCAAGCCACTGTGTCAAGTATCCAATATTCTTTGGGACTCTAACATCAACTCTTCCTACTTAAAAACCCCAAAGAAAACAAACTATAATGAACTACCCATGTAGCAATGACGTAAATTATGAAAATGAGATACTACAGTGCAAAACTATAAACCCTATCTCAAAAGATTTAGTCTTCAGATTCTGTTTTTTTCTGCTTGACAAAAGAAATAAGCTTTGATGAATATGGCACTGTCCAAATCATTGGCTTCAGCAATGACAGCCTTGAATATTCTTGTGTTCAAAATTTTATCAGAACATAGTAACTTTCATTTCTTTTCTATGGCTACTACTGTTTCCTTAGAAAGCTCACCTGTCACTGTCTTTCTGGTAAGAAAAAACATAGACAGCATTCAACAAAATAACACTGGACATTTGGAAAATTCCTCATTTGCTAAAAAGCATGGTTTTCCATCAGTCTAACCTATTCAGAAAATAAGAATGAAATTTATTGAATACTTAGCTCAAAAATAAAATACCATAAAAGAAAAACCTATTAGAAATTATTCATCCAGATTAATTTGACAATCGTTTCAGCATCAATCAGCAAACAATCGCGTCTCAAAAAAACCAAAATCTGAGGGGAAAAAAACAAGAGAGACAATCCTATCCACAATAAAATAGGTAAAAACCAACAGATTTTCTATCCAATACAACATAAACCCTATAATAATTGGATTTAAAACCTTCCATTCCTAGAGACACACATCACTTTTCTTATCACTCTATGTTATTTTTTTGCCTGAGTATAATTAGCATTTCACATTAACCAGCTTCTCAAAGTTCCCTGCAAGTTTTTTTACTCATTTCTAGTAAGAGTTAATCTGGACATAGTGAGGAGGTATGTGGATGGAGAAAACTGTTATAGTGCAGGTGACCTTGTAATGGAACAGAATCTGAGACTCTCTTCTAGAAAAGCATGTGGCCATCAAATAGAAATTAACTGAACGAAGACCTAATTGCTTAGTTTTATTTCTCTGCAGGACCAAAATATAATTTTCTTCTCTGCATGTGGTAGTGAATCATACATCAAAAATATCCAAGCTCATCAATCCACACTACACTCAGAACAAATCCATGGGAAACCAGCATGCAATTTTGAGAGATTTATCCATGCAGGGGAAAAAAAAAAAAAAGTTAAAGAAAACATACAAATGTATATTATTGATAATAATGACAAGCGTGGGAAGCCTAAAAGCTTTTTTGTTTTCCTGTTTGTCTTTTCTTATAGAAGGTTCTAAAGCCATATCCATGGCACTTTCAGGTGCTATGTAGTGCAAATACCTAGCACACCAAAGAGCTGCATATTTCTACTGGAACAGGGAGAATAAAACAAGATATTCATCAACTATTCAGGGCATCCACACAAACCAGGCCATACAGTTTGCCCACTCTAGCACTATTCCAACCCTCTTCAGCTACAGCATCTTCTGGAGATATATTCTCGCTGCTCAACACAGCTTTCAGCAACAGTGATTTCTCAGTGGTATGCTATTTACGGTTAGTAAAAATAAGCTGGTGCTCTGTACTATTTTTGTACTATTTAAAGCAGAAAACCAAACTGAATCCTTCCTTTTCACCAAAAGTTACATTAATGGTAACTTCAGTGTTGTAAACTAAAATATATCAAAAATACAAGACTCATTCACCTATCAAACCTAATGTGAAAAAATTATTTATGAGACTGGATTTACAGTTATTGAAGTTAGCTTCTGCATTTCTTTATAATAACGCACTGATTAGAGCCAGAAAAATTGAACCCCAGAACAAAATCTTGGTTTTTTTGCAATATAAACTCTTTAATTAAAATGCAAACAAGAATCTGCTCAATAAATAATACCCTGAAAATTACTTTCACTAAAAAAAAGCCAAAGAATGCTAGAAACCAACAAACAGAATATATGTACAGAATGAGAAAGAAGTATTCACCCAATAAGGAATAGGAGGGGTTTAGTTTTCTAATGGTTGGAATGGCATTGAATGAAAGCACTAGATTCAAAGTAATAGTTGTCAAACCACACTCAGGTATTTGTGCCTGCACATTGCTATTGATTACCATTGGGCACTTTGCAGTATCTCAAAGTAAAACTGGTTTGTCTGAGGGTCAAATCTCCACATACTCTTCGGTGGGTATGTGGCTTCTTGGGCACAGCAGGAGCAAAGCTGCTCTGCTGTGAATCTGATGCTTAGCAGCCCACGAGAATGCTGGAGGCAGGGCAGAAACAAAGCAAGAGGTGTGAAAAAAACAAAACTGTGTTGGTAGATCCTTCACCACACAACTCCCAGGTTGCTATGAAGTGAAGACAGAAGAGGTGAAATATTACAGCTTGAGTGCAGTCTGCTCAACACTCACATCCAAAAAACAAAGCCACACAGTTCTTATAATTAATCTCTGCTCTTTTGCTGTGTCATTCAGATCTGGGAAGAACCTTCTGTAATAATGCTGCGCTTTTGAAGATAGCAAGATGAACGCTGAAAAGCATTTATCCTTCATCCCTATGTACTTCTACAGGCATTGAAATTTGTTGACTTTTCCTTTTAATGCCTTATTCATTAGCCACAATATTCCATCAGCTAAATGTTGTGTTTCAGAATAAAACTGCAGTCAGCAACAAAATGTTCTTAATATGTAATATTTTTTGTTATTGTGGTAGAATTACCAATTCATCTAAACACTGGAGCTCAGCAGGCAATTTATCATGAATCTATCTATTCCAGCTTTTAGTCTCAACTAAAAGCCTGAAAAGACCTAAAAGCAAATCTTGGGGGGAAAAAAAATTAAACCATTTTAAATAGATCTGCTTTGTTCCAGGCTTATAGCTTGCATTTGATGCTTTTCAGCTCAGCAATTTTTATGATCATGGTCAGCAATAAGAAAAATAATAATTTTGTGTTCTAATTTCTGCCCATGTGGTTGAAAGGCCTTCTTGGTTTTACTGTCCCTGGTGTTTAGAAAAAACAGACAAGTCAACCCAGGAAGATAAAGCTGGACCATTTGGTGATTTTGGTGATTTTTCATTGTAATTTCACTGGCCACAGGAATATCCACACAGCATAATTATTTATGCTTCTGATTTCTCATAGCTTCCCTTGGCAGATGCAGAGGTTGAAATACAGCAAGGACAACTAGGACTAGGAAGGATCTTCACAATTCTAACGTGAGGAAGTTAAAGTTCTCATAATATTCAGGCTTTAGGCACTTGAGAGACCATTTTACTGACTGAATACTGAAGCCCCAGGATGTGCTTCGTAAGTGTTTCAGTGGCCTAAGCCAGATTTTAATGCACCCACTGGTGAGATGTGCATTTCCTCCAGTGTTTTCCATCTCAGCACTTTCAAGTGCTGTCATATGAAAGCACACGGGTACGTAAAATGCCCAATTTTGGTAATTTTAAGTGATGGTTGATTTCATTTAATCATTTAGGATTTATCTCATAATGCACACACACATTTTTAAGGGATGTGTAAGCTTCTTGTGATGTACAAGCATGCTTCTGGAGATGAACAATCCTGAAGAGGATGGAGAACTATGAAGGAGACACACAGAAGTGACATAAATGGCCAGCTATGAAAGCCATCCTTCCTCTCAAAGCTCAGAGTAGCTGTCAAGTCACACATACCCCAGTATTTGGGCTGGGTTTATGCCACACAGCTAGGGAGGACCACTACTGTGGCGTACAAAACGCACCACACAAACTACACCTGAGCTGGGAACCCACAATACAGACACAGCACGACTTGTGAAAAGCTGCACAAAGTGAACTTGGCTGCAGCACAGGGCAGTGATACTCAAACACTAGCAGTCCTCGCTCTGCATAGCACCTACTAATGCAGAAACCAGTCTTTGGTTATTTCTTGAGTGCAACAGTTACCACTGTTATTCTTAAGAAAAATTGCACACTATTTACATGTATTTAGGTGTACACATGTGCAGATATATTGAATATTCACTGTTTAAAATATTAATTTTGATTGTTTTCTCTTACTTCTTTGACAAACTCCCTTTGTCCTGTGAAAATCAAATCCTTTAAACCTTTGCTTTATAAGGTGTTGATTTGCATATTAAAAACAAGCAAAGAATTGCTACACTTCAGGGAGCTGATTTTCATCTTTTCCTCCATCATCCCTCTCACACTTTGAAAGGTAAGAAACTGGATGCAGTTAAGGAGAAAAAGGGAGGGAGGAGGGTGCTGTGCATGAAGACAGAATAAGTCTTCGGCTCCTTAACTGGGTTAATTTGTCTCCTGGCATGCGAATAAAGAGCTTAAGAGAAAGCTACAGGATAAAAGATAATTGCAAGGCATGCACTACTCATGTAATTGCTGACACGTCTTATGCTGTGTGATTCACAGCAGCTTTGAAATCCTAGACTTCTTATTGAGGCATGGATGGATTGCATTTCCACTGGGTGCAATTTGAAGAGGAGATGCATAAAAGACGGAAATATAAGTTGTTATAAAGAAGCCCAGTCTTGACTTGAATCAGTTTAAATGCAACTTGCTCAGAGCAATTGATTTTTTATGAGAAATAAATGGATTTGTATGCTCGACCAGTATTTGGCAAGCCAGTTTCCACCAAGCAATTGCTAAACTGTTGAATTTACTGTGCAGCATCTGCTGTATATAAATGTGAAAAACTATCAAAAATTATACACTACTATATATGCACATATAAACATATGTCAATTTTAACCCACGAGCATGTTCTTTATACTATTTACAAATCAATAAACACCCCAAAATTAGTTTGGATATTGATTTAAATTTTGGAAATTTTGTTGTTTGTTTGTTTGTGGGTTTTGTTTGCTTGTTATAACTAAATAGGCTCATTCATGTTTAGTAAATAATTGAACTTGGTTTAGATTTGGGACTATCTACATCTACCAACTTTGCCTGAAAAAGAGACAGTACCACATTTTGAGTGTCTAATTTTTTCAAAGCAAAACTACAGAGGAAAGACAAAATAAGACCTAGAACTACCCAGATGTTGAGGGAAATCTTTACCAGACTCAGTCCTGCAGTTAAAGCCCTATGGTCAGGTGATGCAAGCAGCTGAACAGACAGCCTGGGGAAGCCAAATTCATTTGCAGTGAGCTCATGGAGGTTTTGGTCCCAATGAAAGTTTCTGTAAGGCACCAAGGCAAGTTCTACCCCTGAAAAAACAGCATTAAGAAAGCAAATATTCTGGCCAACCACTCAGCCTTGCAGCCTGCTCTCCAGGCCCTATTAGGTGATGGGTACTGGCTCTGGCCAGCATTGCCAGTCCTGGTCCTGCTCCCCACACCACATCCTTTTTTTGTACAGTTCCTCTGAACAGGGGCACAAACCCTGGACACAAGGAATTCATTTCTCCCTTGTGCCTCTGGCTGCCATATCTGGATGAGAGCTGTGCTTGAGCTCCTCTGAATGGAAAAGATAACACCCTCAAGACTGGCTCCAAGGGATCTCATTTTGCAATGGGTATATGAAATCCTCCAGCAGAACTTGTCTGTCCTGAACTACATCACCAGGGAACACTATCAATAATAAAAGTCTCTCTTTTATAACACTGTGGGATTTCTGTACTCCAGCCAAATGCATTTTCTTTGAGTGAGTGACATTCTGATGTGTTCTGGGACAACTCCATAGGCATTTGCCAAGACACATGCTGGCTTCTTCAGACAAGAGACACACGGCAGTTTAAACTTGGTTTAGTTCTTGAGTCTCGAGTAGCGACAGGCCATCTGGCACATTTCAGGAATACTGGCACTTTCTGCTCAGAGAGGTCCAGGACTTACATAAGACAGACATGACAGGACAGGAGTGAAATGCTCTGGCAGGGCTGTGTGCACGAAGCTTGCAAGGCAGCAGTTAATCCAAGCCAGTGCAGCCGGGACATAACCCATCAATCCGCTCACAGCCCCTCGGGCAGCTCCGGGAGCAGTGCAAGAAGAGAAGTGAATGCTGGTGTAAGGGTGAGGAGCAGTGAGCTAACAAGGGACCAGCTCGGGGACTGCTGCTGGGAGGAGGAGGCATCACTCAAAATGGAGCTGCAGGGACAGGCCCACTTGAAGTCAGGGGTATGGGTCAGAATGCAGCTGTATCAAAACCTGAAGGAGGGCAGAATAGTGCAAGGATTTTAGGCTGCATGTCTCCCTTGGGTTGTTGTAGCAAACACGCTGGTACACAGAATCAGTACACAAAAAACCCCCAGGAGAATCTGGAATGAGTTTGGGAATGTGGGGCAGACTGGGAAGCATGAAGGCAGCTTTTTGCACTGGAAAGCTCAGTTTGTTGCAATTGTTGCAGCACTGACTTCTTTCTGACTTGTTCTGGCAACGTTGTATACGACCAAGTCTGAATCAGTGGGAGAAGAAAGTGTGGTTTTGGTCCTACTAACAAAAAGGAGGTTAGAGTTTTAAGATGCGATTATATGAAAATTGACAAGAAGATGAGAAAACCAGTTCTGTTGCTAGTTAGTATAATGATATGTTCTTACAACAGTCGGATGACTGCGAAAATAGAGAATTGCCAATTCATTTACAGAAACAAAATCATTACCAAGAAAATTTTTTCTCACTAAAAGACAAATGTGCAACTCCATTTATTGCAGCAACTGCCATCACGTGCATTGGCTGACGATCCATTCTGGGCCTGGATCAAAACACTACTCAACACCTGCCCTCAGGCATTCTTTCACTCCATACTCCAAACTTAACGTTGGACAATGTCTGACACATGCACACAGATGCCACACAGATTGGTTCCATCTTACTTTCATTCTCTATGGCTTGCCTGTAAAAGTGAAGATTTAATCAAGAAGATAATGGTGTGATACATCCTCCTTTGACCTACTTTGAGCCAAAAACTGGAGAAGAGGGTATGCAAACCTATTTCTAATGCAGATTAAAATGTGTCTTTGGCACAGCATCCCCACGCAGACTAATCATACATTCAAAAAAGTTTTTTCCATCCTTTTTCCCAGATTCCTGTTGTCAAGAGAGGACCATTAATGATAACTCCCTGAGGCTCCTTGTCATCATATTACCCAATGCCTCATTCACACCTAAGGCATCAGGACAGATGAAAGCAAAACATAGATGAGCAGTTCTTTCCCTGGTATTCAAACTTTAAATCAAACACTCACTTTGCTGTACTATAAACAGAGCTGCCTGTTTAGAGCACCGAGGCACTGCTGTAATATTTCTTTTTCTCTAAGATTTGACATTTCTCCTGTGAGAAGCAATTACAATAGAAGTGTCAAGCAAAAATAAATCCCTGTTAATCACAGTCACTGTGAGCCTGCCAAGTAAATCACATCTCAGCATTGCTGTTTTACTTTTCAGGTAGAAATAAAAAGTGTGTGAGAATGTCAGGTTCTAGAATTAAGCTCTTCCCAAGAGGGGGTACCATGTTTATGAAAATACAAGCTCTTCCTCTTGCGCTCATGACCTTGTGCAGAATTAGACAAGCACTAAAACTGAGTATCCAATGATCATAAGAATAATTCAGGTTGGAAAGATTGTCTGGAGGTTGTCTAGTCCAAACTTCATCCAAAGCAAGGCCAAGTTCACATTTAGGTCAGACTGCTCAGTTCAGCTGGGCTCAGGGGTTCCTGAACAGCTACAAACCACTGGTTCCACATCTTCTCCAGGCCACTGGGCCCATGCTCAGCTGCTCTGACCATAAATAACATTTTTCCTGAATCTAAATCTAGTTGGGCTTTCTTTCCCTGCAACTTGTGTACATTGTCTTCGGTGCTTTCACCATGCACTCCCAAGAAAGTATCTGACCCTGTCTTCTCTATAGCCTCTCTTTCCCTTCAGTTTTTCCTTCCCCAGACTGAACAAACGCAGTGTCCTCAGCTTTCATTGTTGCCTCTTCACCCATCACAAGTACTGATATTATATATACATTTATTTTGTTTTTGGTGTACAAATAGGCAGGTCTATGCATCTGAAAGGAGAAATGAGAAATGGAGAAAACTTCGGGCTCTCAGCTGGGCTCTTAGTTTCCCATACTTTTCAAACTCAGAGGCTTCACACACTGTCCATGCATCACATGGGAGCTGTCTTCAAATCACCTGAAGGGAATGGTACTGAGCTTGTTCCCCTCCAAATCTGAGAATTTTCTGTGAGCTGTGGAGACAGGTTTTGTTTTTCTTCTATCTTCACCTTCTCACTATTCCCTGTGTTGTGAAAACCAACCATTTCAAGACAATGCAGTTGCAGCTCCTGTTCCAGAACAGAGTGCAAAGGAGCAGTTTCAATCGTGCCAGGGAGCTCCTGATCATGGGTTGAAGACACGGTGAGGTCTCTGGTTTCCTTTTGCTTTTGAGTAACATGAGGTACCTTGATGATTAGATCAATTACTTTTTTAGTGCTATGAATATGAACAGGAACATCAGAAACCTGTTTTAGCTGAGTCAATCCTAAGACGCCCAGTCTGTGTACTGCAGACTTGAGCTTATGCAATGAGTTTTCAAATCAGAAAACTGGTTGTTTTCCCAGGACCCTTCAAGAATAGTTAGCTCATACCTGATCCAGCCATAACCTGCAATTTAGTAACATAATTTTCACATGTCATTCTGGATTCATGTTTCTTTTCCCCTGTAAAACCCTAACCCTGAAACTGCCAGTTATACTGAGTCACCACTCTGAAATCAATTTCAAACAGAAGAACCCTTTGCTCAACAAAAAGAAAATAACTGGACTGAGATGCATTTAAGTAAAAACGTCAAACCAATTTTCACATTCCCTGTCTTACCCCCAGGAACCCCTGTAGATTTGTATTCCATTCCTGTAGCTTAAGCTGGACATTTTTTCTGATACAAGGAAATAAAATCACACTCCTGAATCAATCAAAACAACTTCAAGCTCTGCTCAATCCAAAAATTTTTACAGTAAAAACATTTTTAAGTGCTTCAGCTCACATACGTTCCTCTGCAGGGAACCCTCTTTGCAATGGCTTGACACCAGCTGCACTGCCAGCATCCCTGTTGACAAGAGGAATTTTCCCATTACTTTACAATAGCATAAAAATCCCAAGAGCAAGAAAGGTCCCTCTGAAGTGCCAGTCTTCTCTCAGTTATTGGTGGTGTCTAAATGCAACAATGCAACTTTTGCATTTTTAATGACCACTTGAATTTTACTGCAGCAAAGTCCCAGTCACAGAGAATGATGCCCTTCACTTTTCAGAACAGGAGGGGAAACTTCCCTAAACAGACTCATCAGTGTAAGTGTCTGGTCTGATTTGGAAATCAGATAGAGAAAACTGTATTTGCTTTACAAAGATACACAACATTATAAATTTCAAGTATCAGTAGTAGTCGGGTATCTTACACTGGACAATGGTCTACTGGTGGAGAGAGGGAAAATGGTAGTTTTGTGCCACTGTAGTCAATACTACTTTTGAAAACGGGCACAAGAAACCCAAGTGCAAATCCTCCATACAAGTCACATCACCCTGAATAAACTCATCATCTATCAATGGCACAGGTCTCCATTGCACTGGAAGATACTCTGTCTGGAAATATGTGGAAGAATGGTTTTGTACTCTGTCTCCCAGTTTCTGCATCACCCACACTTTTGTACACAGAGCTTTAATAAAGCAGCACACAAGCATGAAAAGTATTTCACATTTGTCTACCTGTAATTCAAGTCCAGTAGGAGTATCTGTGTATGAGTGAGAAAATACTTTCAACTCTCTTTCCTGACCTCTTCCCTAAGATTGTCCTACCCCTGTCATAGGGAATGACTCTGACTGGTATACTCCAATAGCCACAAAAGTTATATAACATTTTTTAATAACTCATCCCAAAAAATATAAACGCTAGCTTATTAAAATTAAGAAATCTTTGTTCAATGCTTCAGCCTGTAACAGAAAAACAGGCAGAAAAATTAAACAGAGGGATGTGTTTTTTCCGTACGTTCCTTCTTTTTTGTGGCTTTAGTATGTTTGCTTATAGTCAGCAAGTACCAGTTTACATTCTCTTCTCTCAACCGGGGTTCTTACCAGTGACGACACTGGGGATTTTGGACAGAAAGCTCTTGACAGTGCGGATGGGAACTCCACCTGTTTTGTCATCCTGCATTCTTGTAACGATGTCTTCAATCTGTCAAAAGAAAACAAAGACTTTGTGGTTTATGCAAAACAGTGATTGTAACATTTACATATCATGAGTGCTTTGGAGCCCTGCTGATAGGATGGGCTTCAAATATACCATGTGTATTACTGCACAAACACAGACCTAGAGGCACAGCTATCGCCCAAATTTAAACCCTGAGATTAGAAATCTTGAGATAACAGACAAGCTTTGAAGATAGTGGTTGGATACTGACAAGCCAACTGCAATTGTGCTTTTTTTTTGCTGACCGGGGTGACAGAAAGGTGTTATTTGCTCCACAGATGAACTGGGTTACACTTCAACCAGCTTAAGGAGCTTCCCATCCAGTCCACTTTCGCCTCTGTTCCCACATTCATTTGAATCCTCAATACTGTAACATTGTGAGGGCTCTCATTTTCCAAAGCGCCCCAGACAATCTCCAACTGCCTCTGGCTTGAGAGCAATGTAAGACACAACAACAGCTGGAGAACTTCCCCTGCCTCACGCTGCAGGCTAGGATGGTATGGCACCCTGGTCAGCCTACAAGGTAAATAACCAGAGTAAAATGATTGTAGAGAAAAGCTCATTGGAATTTCACAGACGAGGTACCTTTTATTTCACAGGCACATGCATAATCCATTACCTACAGGAAAATACACGATCATCTTCAAAAGCCATGGCTATCAGAAGAACCAATTACTGAAGGAAGGAGCTTAATTCTCCTCCTGTTTAGTCTAAAATGGGAAGGAATTTTTGCTCCTTTTAAGGCTACTCCCCATACATTTACTTGAAGGCAACACCAGGGAGAACAAAAAGCTAAACATAAGCACAGTGCAGAAATTCAGTGTCTCCAAAAACTCTCTTCAAGTTAATAAGGTCTCAGAAGCCCAACAAAAATAAACCCAAAGCTGTTGCCTTTGTTAGCTCAGCTTTGTCAGCTGACAGCACAGCCCTACCTGCTGTTGGTGACAGGGGCCGAGGGCAGCCAGACAGGGAGTAAAGCTCTGATTTTACCTAAAGATTTTCTCCTCACAGTTGCTACAAAATGCAACCCCAGCAGAGAGGTTACATGGTGGGAGCACAAGTCCTCTCTCTCGTAAGCCAGCCTAAGAGCTCAATGTGCTCTCTTCAACTCTGGAAAGCCTCTTCATTTAGATGCACAAGAGAGTTTTTTTTCACAGACTTAACACATACATTTAAAAACAAGTTTAATTTCAAGTCTTCTCAAGGTGGTAAGACAATCTCCCTGCCAACTTCACACACTGAATTTGATCACTGTGTTTTTAACCTCAGGTTACCACTTAACTGAACTGTTCACACCTTGTTTATATATTACTTGTAAGTTAACACATGTCCTGAACAAATTCTCAGTGGGAATGAAGTCACAAAGATGAAAATATCCTGAGATACTTAATAGGTTACATGACAGTTGGGTACCTACAATTAATTTGTGATAGAATAATGCTACTTTTTCCACAACCCAATCTCTATGAAAATTAATACCTCCTTTTCCCCTTTAGCTGAGCTTTATCCAAAGTCATGCGCTGATTAAAAACGTAGGGCTTTCTTCCAGTCTGAGGATATCTGGAGAAGGAACTGGTTATCTCTGATACCTGGAGGGGTAACTGCTCTTCTCCAGAGTGGACATGAAGCATTTCACTGTGTTGAGAGGAGCCTGACAGCATCACTTGTCATCAACTCAGACCTACAAGGCCACAGTGCTGCAATGACAGACCTATCAGGGGGACACGGCACCGCAGTTGCCTGTGAAGGGTGAACACAAAGTCACAGAATGGACCAGGTTGGAAGGGACCACAGTGGGTCATCTGGTCAAACCTCCCTGTTCAAGCAGGGTCATCCTAGAGCACATCCAGACAGTTCTCAAATATCTCCAGTGAGGGAGACTCCACAACCTCTCTGGGCAAACAGTCGCCCACACAGTAAAGAAGTTCTTCCTCATATGCAGGTGGAACTTCCTGTGTATCAGTTTCTGCTTGTTGCCTCTTGTCCTATTGCTTGGCACCACAGAGAAGAGCCTGACTCCATTTTGAGTTTTAAACTTCACACAAGAAGGTCAGTCAGACTAAGAACCACTTCTGCAAGGCAATGAAAAAGCCTCTCTGTTAGGTACCTTCATCTGTATGCACTTGTAGCCGACATCAGAGAAAGATTTTTTTCCCATGCATATCAGGAGGAAACTACTCTAGAACGTGTTATGAGTCCTCCATGTCTCCAGGAACACTTAACAAGTATAACTTTTGGTAAATCTGTTATTTTCTCTTTTTCTACTTCAATGGAAAGTTCAGAATGAAAAATAAGCTAAAAGAATTATTTCAATGCAGGAAAATAAACTTTTTCTCTGTTGCTCACTGTAAGCTAAAGAAACATCAGCATGATTTATGCCAGTAACACCCTATGAAAAGTTCCATTTCAAGCAAAATAAAACTTTAATTATCTTAAATGAGAAATACATTGTTTTTACTTAAACTATTCCTTGTCTCAAGCAATCAAGCAGATACTGGTATCTCAAATGGGGCCATTAATTTCAGTTTCAGTCACAATTACAAAAGCCTGCTGCAATTTTAAATCAAAAATAAAGAAAACTACCCCAGGGCACTCCTTCCCAAATGGCTCCTTCTTACTCTTGTCTTCCAGTCTGACTACTGGCAATTAATGCTCTCCTTATTTCTAAGTGTTGGATATTTCTTTTTTCCTTTCCTTTCTACTCAAATGCCACGTCTCCTTTCTTCCCTGTCCTCTCATTTGTTCTAGACATGACTACACATGTCACCCTCCTTCGGCATGCCCTGCATTTTCAGTCTGCTGCCCAAGAGTCCTCATGGTTACAAGGCCCTGGTTGTACATACTCTTTCCATTCCAAACATGCTTTCCTTGTGCTCGCCAGCAAATTTTTGCACTGCTCAGAGGGGACAGCATGGCACACACAAAGAAAACACTTGATGATAGTTTTATCCTTTCTTCAAGATATAATAATCAAGTATTATTAAAAATATTAAAAACCTGTATCTTGCAACCTATGTACAGTTTTTGTTCAGTTCACTACAAAGACAAGATCTGATCCTTTGTATCAGCCTTTGTTTTGCATCCACCCAACGCTTTCAGATATTACTAGCCTGGATCCAAATTCCTGCTGAGCTATGGAAATGTTTCATGAAGTGATACAGTGACAAAGTGGAAAAAAGTGATTATTAGACCTTCAAGTGTGGAGAAAGCAAAGAGAGTTACCTAGACACTTAAGCACTAATGATTCTCCCTTCGGCTTCTGCATGTTGTTAAATATCCCTTAGGTTTCCCTGTCTGCCAGAGTCCCTGGACAGTTCATTTCATCAGGGTAGGAGGCAAGAACGAGTGCAGCAAAGCATTCTCATATTTATCACTCCCAAATGAGCAACCTTCAGTGAACTAATTTCTGCCCAACTAAAGTCAGAGTAAGAACAGGAAATATTTTCTTTTTCTATGATGGGGTCACTGCTGTTTCAACCTAGTCTGATTTTGCATCATTAAGGGAATGGTTACTCTTCCCTCCAAATGGATTCTAGGTCAGTATCTCCCCAAGAAAGACAGAGCAATTCATGTATCTGCTGTCACTGTACACATTACTGGTACACACTGTAATGCGTGCCTAACGAACCAGATCTGCTTTTCCTCCTGACTAGTTGCTGACAACTCTGCTCCCTACATTTGTCCAGAAAGTTTTTATTTCACATTATTCCATTTGCAATGCATTGAAAAAGGCTTCTGGCTTCAGGAACACATTAGTGGAGACATAAACTACTGCAAGTAGTTTATGAGAGGCTACCAACATATTCTGTGACACAGAATGTGTTAGGGATTTAATGTATATGTAGGATTGGCTAGTACTCATTAGACCTTCTTTTCCACTATCAGCACTTTTGTTGGCCTAAGGAGGCTAAAGGCACTAGAGTAGAACACCTTGAATTTCTGTCAGAGCCAAGATGTCTACCACTGGAAGATGAGAAGTCCTTTTTCTGAGGCAGAGGCAAACAAAAGATTACATTTTTTGATGTGTTAGAATAACAAAGTCACAATACAACAACAAATGTAACAATCACAGCCTGGGAACTTTGGGTCAGCGTCACACAACATTCCTGGTGTTACCATTACAAGAGGGAAAATGACTCACAGCTTTGCAGTAGCTTTTCTTTCTCCCTGCACCAAAGTAAAGGAGGCACCCCTTCTGCTGCACATTAGCAGGCACAGCCTTGCTGAGCCCTGGGCAAGGTCAAGGTCAACCTTGAAGGTGTCATGCTGAGGGGAAGGGCAAGTAACGCATGAAAAAGAAAAGCTAACAGTTCTCACCTCCCACAACCCCATGCCTGGACACCAACAGCAGCTGCTGGAGCTACCTGGTTGAACACGTTGAATTGCGACTGAGTGATGACCACATAATGACGTCAGAGGCCATTACAGTCCCATTTTATTTTTGTGAGCTAGAGAGAAAAACAGTGCACTTTTCATATTCTAGCCTCTGAATTAGCTGCACAAACTGCCTTGGACCCTGCAGGAAAGCTCCTGCTGCTTATTTCTGAATATTTCGGTATGCACCAGGTTCCTGACCAACTACTCACAGCAGCTACCCTACTCTTGGGGATTCCTGTCACCAGCTAACCCATGGCTGGAGAGTCTCCAAGCATCACTCATCAGTGTTGACATTAAATGTAGAGTGTTAGATAGACAGCTTTATGGAATTGCAAATATTCTCTTTGACCTGGCTGATGACAGCTCTCATGCATACTGGTGCAGCTGGATGGTGCATGGAGGAAAGGGTCAATCTGTTGTCAGCTAGCGGGATGGCAGCAATTATAAACACATTTGATCTTTTATTCTTGACTGAAATGTAAGTTTAAAATAGACTGTTTATCACAGCGCCAACTCTTATGGGTCCCGTAAGTGCCTCTGACTAGCCCTCTGGCACTGCCAGTGTGCCTGTACCTTTTGCACCTGCTGACTCCTGCCACACAGCCCACGCACGCACAGACAAGGAAAGGTAATTTGACAAGGTGCCTGAAGCCAACTTGCTTCACTGGTCCAGACAATTTCACTCTGCTCAAAAACAGGACAAGGAGGCAAGAAGGAAAAGGGCTATACCCTTCAGCACCCTTGATGGAAAAAGGACAACCTTGCCTTGAGACAATGCCGGAAAGCAGCAAGGCAGCACTTACAGAGAATTGTGGTGTGACCTTCAGCAATCAGCTTCCTCTGTATCTGTCCAAGTCTCTTCTCTTGCATAACAGAGACAATCCCAAAATACACAGTAGTGGTGAAACTTAATTCAAAGATGCTCAAGAAGGACTTGGAGTGCCTTGCAGAGCAGACACCACACAATTTGGAAAGATAGGCTCCCCATCTCTGACAACCTTCCACAATCCCAACAAAACCAAATGGCAGCAGAGCACCGATGTGCCAGCCAGGAGGGCCATTTGGCTGCTTTCCACCTGGCCATCTTCCAGTGATGGCTGAGGGCAGGGGCACGGACGGAACTGGTGCTCTTCCTGATGGAGTTCTCTCTGCTTATTTTAAATTTCAGAGCTTATTTCAGATAAAGGCAGAGTATTCTACACATATCCCTCAAATCTGAGTGTGTGTTAGGGAACAAAGATAATAACAACTGCGATCTTCAGATATTTATTGGGATGGTGAAACAGAGCTAATAATATCACCTTCAAACTGGTAACATGCTTTAGCATTCCTATATCTCTACTGTGAACAAGAGAGTACCAGTGAAGAAACAACCACCAAGGCATTTATCATGATTAATTCTATCCTGTTGCTAAGTTAGCTAGAGATTCACCGAAGTGAGCATCTACTCACAAGTCATTACATTGAGGGACAGGTTTCACCACACCAATTGAATTAACCAAAACAATTCTTAGGTAAAAACTGTGACTTGTTTAGCTGCTGAGGTGCAACACCAGAGTCTGGGAAGCATCATTTTGATTGGACCATGTCACCCCTAACACAGCCTACAGTGCCAGCTCTGCATGGCACCCCTAGCTCAGGCCTGGGCTGCAACACAAGAACACGTAGCCATGGAAAACGAGAGCTAGAGCTATTCCCCTCAGGCAGTATATACACAGTTCAAAAACAGAGTTTAATATTCAGCAGAAAAACAAAGCTTAGCAAATTAATTCAGCAAAAAGAGATTCTCTAAATGAGCTGAACTAATGTAGTTTTCTCCCTCCCCAAAAAATCAAGCATTTCAGCCCATCAGTGTCAACAGTTAGAAGCAAAAGACATCAATATGTCAGTGTTATGCAAACTCAATTTTTCATTAAAACATTTTGACAGACAACTCCCAATGAGCTCAAATTCTACATGAGCTATAATTGCTTAAAAGAGGAAGCCATTCTGGCATGTTAGAAAGCTAAGTAAAATAGGAAAAGTAAACTCTCGCTTAGGTATTGTGCCATGTAATGACACTAGCAAATGATTGGGACTGGTGCATTATGCAGCACAACAGAAGCTTCTTATGAACAGTGGTGCATTTTTTTCCCCATGCTTTCTAAAGTTGTGGTAAAGATGTCACATATATGCATGTAATCAGCCTGAGAGATCTTATACCATCTAAAGCACAACTGCTCTAATTAGAAACCTTCTCAGGCTAGCTACAAATTAGACCAAATATTTACTTTGTTCTATAAGCAAGAAGTGCTAAGCTTCTTATGACTGTAGGAAAGTATCATAAAAATATCCAATAAAGACAATATGAATTTTAAATAAAACACACCAATGGAAACCAAGTAGCCATAGAATTATTACTGAGATATGACAAGTCACATTTTGGTAAAAAAAGATATACCATCTCTGCTATCCAGTATTTATTGAATAGGGGTGGCTTTTGTGTGACTTATGAACTATGCAAACACATATGCAAACCTATGCAGAGATAAATGCATAAATGCAACAATTATTTCAGTCTGGAAACTCGTAGGATGGAATAATCTATAAAGTGTTTCTCATTATGTGATCTGAATTGAAGGAACCACTGCACTGGGGGAAGAAAAAAAGGAAGAAGCTTCCATCTCCCTGTCCCCTCAACAGTCCTGCTAAAGGAGGCACTGGTGCTGACAGCATCTGAGCTGTTGGTGTGTGCCAGCTAGTGACAGAATTGAGCTTCCCAGACCATTTTACACAGGTCAGCAGTCACCCAGTACTAACTTGCATCTGACCATGCCATCCTCAGCAATATTGGCATGGATAATCCTGAAGTGTGCTGCAATGACAATCTGCAGATAAAAGGCCAAATCAAAACAAAGTAGCAGCATGGGTTGAAATATGATGGAATAAGGTTATAACAGGAAATCTAGATCTGCACTTATGGTAATGCATTCACCACAGCACCCATATGCTAATAACAAGAGGGGCTGGGGGGAGCATAAGAGTGGGTGCTTTCCTTTGATGAGGTTCTACTGAAGTCCCTGACTGCAGGGACTGACAGCATCCTGCTGCCTAGCTCCAGCCAGGGGCCGACGCAAAAGTTGCCATGGAAACAGTAGAGATTTTCTCTTCTGTTGCATCACTGCACTGAATGTAAAACTACACAGGTCTCCAGACTGCTCATATGGTGATAAAGGAGCAGAGGAGCAGACATGCCTCCCACAGCACTGGGACTGTTGCAGAAGGACTAAATGCCATATGTGACGTGGCAGAGCTCCTTTGTGTGCCTGCTCCTATGCAGGCAAACACATTTGGGCCTCTTGTTGATCCCAAAACAGGCAGGGCACGAGCGTGAAGCCCATTAACCCAGCCTCAGGAATGCCCAGAAGCAAATCTGTGACCCAGCTGCCATCTAAAATAACACTGCACAAACCACTTGGATTGGTCAGTGCCAGAAGTGAGTTCAGTTCAACAGATTTTGCTAGTGCTTCTTTTGGGGGTTAGCTCCCACACCCAGAATTTCACTTTGAGTCCTGGCCATCAACTAGTCATAGACAAAATATCCTGAAACCAGGATTTTTTTTGTATTGGAACAACTGAGAGAGCTCCAGAAATCTTGAATCTTCCAGCAACATTGGGCTGAGTCTCCAATCTGTAGCATTACTCAAAGACAGTTTTTCAAGCCCATTTAGAAGTAGCTTATAAGAACTTTAGTATTACGTGTAGTCTGTGCGTGACATGGCATGAGAAAGCAGCACCTCCCTCCCCCATGACGCTGAACCAAAGTTTGATAAACGCAGTACTTGAAGAGGAAGTTCCATTTCCTCTGGAGCATCAAATATAAGGCACTTCCAGACAGGAAAATGTCAGACATCAGTGGGTCACCAATCTGTTCCCCAAGTCTTGATAAAAGTGAAGCTGGTTAAAACTGAACCCAAATCACTTCAAACCAAATCCACAACCCCAGGTGGGCTCACATTTGCACCTTTCCAAAGCTGGGAATTGGACAGTGTTCTTAAGGCCCATCATCCTTCTCCAGGGCTAGAATCACAGAGCTGCCACCTCCCACCCTGCCTGCCTTCAATGCAAGGCTGTGGAGGACACGACTATTCAGTCACCTTCTACTCGGCATCACTGGCAGGTGACAGTGAGCCTTTCAATGCAACAGGGTGGAAAAGGCCATTCCTGGCTCTGGTAAAAAATAAATTACTTTAAACAATGCTGAGCAGATGTAAAAAGACAAGTGTAAAAAGACTGAGTTTTTTCCCCCTTTGCTACAAAATGCAGCAACTGCTGTCTAACTGAAGTATTTAATTAAACATATTATTTATTGAAATTAACTACAGAGACATAAATATTAAGCAGATAAGAAGCTGGGATGCAGTAGGTGGATGCTCAGTCAGGGTTCTGGCATTGGCACTGCTGTCTTTACAAATCTAAATAATGACAAGCAGGCAATGTAATTTTATCACCTCAAGGTGAGGTGATAAACTCAGCGAGGACTGTCCAGTTCTCTGATTTTGACTTTTTTAAAGCACAATAGGCTTTCTGCCCTACTAACAAATCTTTAACAAGGAGCAAACTCCAGTTGAGGGGGGAAATAATTATCTGCTGCATTCCTGGCCCTATTCTGCATACAGGGGAAGAAAACAAAGAAACCCACTCCAATTTAAAGTGACTATTTTCTGTCTAAAATGGTAAGGCCTAAATTTGCACTTGGAATTAGACTCCACACCTGAGGGAAGATTTGTGTCCATACCCTTGTGAAAGGGTAGAAGGGTATTTGTAGTGAAAAGGAGGACATATGAATCCTCAGACAAGACTTTTTCACTGTGGACTTCTTGATTTAATCTGCGCTTCATTAAAGCACTTTCAATTGCAGGCAAAATCAGATGAAACTATGTAGCACAACCTTGAGAATACTGTGATTTAATAAGTGTACAATCATTTTTTATTAATTTTGCAAAGCTTCATAAGGATGCTCCTAACTTCTCCACAGTAATGAAGATACTTGGAGCCATTCAGAAGGTAGTTCATAAGCTATTCCCAGCATGACATGCAAAAGTTGGGTTTTGTTGTTCCCAGTAGGAAAGTTGTAGCCCTGGCACCAAATTTCCACCATTACCTTTCCTAATGAATTGATGAGGGAAACTATGCAGCATATCTCTTCTTCCTCTTTTGATAGTTGATGGACTTCTGTGGCTCAGCTAAAATAAATTACGCAGAAATATATCCATATACTCACACACCAAATGTTTCGCTTCGAAACAACAACAAGGCAGGGCTTCAAGAATTTTTTTGTGCCTTTTTTTTTAAGCATTCCTCTGTGTATATAATGCTGTGACACATAATAGAGTGTGACAGGTCATTTCATGCATCATTTAATTCTTTGCACTGCAAAGTGCCCTACCACAATAAAGATTAGGTACATGCCCCCTATCCCCAAAAGATGCAAAGCAGAGAACTTTATAAATGACAGAAAAAAGAGGAAACCTTATTCATCACTATCAAAAGGTTGTATTTTGTTTCTCTCCCTCTCCCTGTGATAGTCTCACCTTGCAATTTTTAAAATTTTATTTTTTTTACATATAAAACTAAAAAATTACTTTAAAAAAAAAGGGGGGGGATGAGATAAAGACAGAAAAAAAAATCAAATTTCCTATCCAGGATAAAAAGGTAACACTACAAAAGAAAAGAGGAAAAATAGAGGATTTGTGAAGATTTGTTTGCTGGAGACTGAAGGAATGCAGATTTATTTTTTTTTTCATACCTCTAAACCCATGCTTTTTCTTCATAGTGCTTTTTAATGCCTTTTAAATACATTTATCAAAAAAAGGATCATTTTATAACCACAAATATGTATAAATCGATGTTTTTAAGTTGCTGAATATCAGCTGAGAGACAGATGGGGAATTTGGTTGTAGTTCACATGGATTTAATGTATTGAAACAGAGTAATATGGTAAGCACCACACATAAACAAGGAGAGTATTAAGCACCTAAGTTACTGATCACATTACAGTTATTTGCCCTCCTCATTCTCTCATACACTGCAAGTAACTACACACAGATGGAACACATATTTTATGGTTTTTTAACTACACTGGGATTACTATTTTATGATTTTTTTTAAATTGTTTTTCCATCCAGCTTCTATAAACACACTTAGGATCCTCAAAAATATGACTTTGACTTTTAGATACAAAGAGTTACATGTTAGCATACCTGACTTGTACCCCTATGCTGTTAAATCTCATCAGTGCCAAGTCTGACACTAACATTTTATGGTAAATTATGAACAAAAGAGTATATGGGGTTTTCGCTTTGATATCAAATCATGTTCCTACCAGCTAAGGTAATTACTAAGGTCACCAAAGTTTTGAAATATTCACTATTGAGGCAGGCTCAGAGTCTCCCTATTCCATAATTTTCTTTTTCTAAGAAATTGTCTCCCAAGTTTTTTCTCTGTCCAACTATAAAGCAACAACACTAGCTTTAAAACAGAATTAAAAGGTATGTAACACACTTACCAGCAATTCATGTGTCAGTGGGCTAACTTTTTGTAGCAATATAGCTATAGGTCTAACTAAGAAAAGATATAAGCAAAAGTACAATAATGATTCTTGTGGATAAGAACAAAACTTGCAAAGAAATTTCTTTAGTGCTTCCTTATCTTACAAAGAATAATACATTTTCAACCATAAATTCTACCCTAAAATAAAACTATGCAGTCCTGCGGCAGTAGGTTGGGTTTCTTTAACTTTATTTTTTTTAAAAAGTCACGTTTTCCATTGTGACCGGCTCCCAAACCTAAAAATTTATTATATTTTTCAGGTAGTTTGAGTAATAAGCTTTTGAGTAAGCTTCAGTAATTTTCCAGAGCAATTCAGTAACTCTTCTCTCTTGCCACTTGCTTTCTACAAACTGAGCAGTTTCTTGCTCTGACACGATGTCACTTTTTTGTTAAGATGGAGAGACCAAATATGGATCCGTCTATTAACACATGACCACTGCAATTTGCACAGAGCTAAGAATACTTATTTGAAATAAAACACTTCTCTAAGGATAGACTCACGTAATTCTCACCAGTGCAAGCATGCTTGGCTAATGAAAAATATATCCATGGATGCACACACACAATGTAAAAAAAAAAAAAATCAACCATCAAATATGACTGAACATGAGTGAACTGAAATTTCTTTTAAATCAACCATGTTTGAATGCTGTGCCTATTCACAGTTTCACAACCACGATTAAATGCAAAGGGCAAACAGTACACTGCTCTTTAAAATTTTTAATACAGAGCATTCCTTTAAAATTGATGGTTTATGTTCTATGTAAATGTGAGTAAATAAGAAAGTAAAGAAATCCTCTGAAATAAGTAGTGCTGACAGATTTTTTTGCTACTTATTTTACTGTAAGTCAAAGAAGTGAGTGAGCAGGATTTGGTACTTAAAGCTAACAACTTTTTTAAAAATAAATAAATAAATAAATAAAATAATAAAAAAACCTAGTGAAAAATCAACGTGAATTAGACACTTTAATCCCATCTAACATGTCTTACAACACTAGTTGTATGAAGCGCAAAGGCAGGAAACATAAGACTGCATAAATCTGTTACTTACACAGGGTGGTGGGGGGCAGTACCCTTATACCTGCAGTCAACTCAGCAAGACATGGCTCTGCATTTCCTACCGACCAGTAAGACATTAAAAAGCAAGTCAGTAATTACTGAATAACTGGATAAAGAAGGAAAAAATAAAAAAGATTCTCTACAAGCCCTCTTCAGTTTTGTACCAGTATCAAGTGGTCCCTACTACTGTTAGGAAGTATTCATGAAAAGAAACAAGACCCGACAGCCTGGAGATCAGCAGCTCAGGCTCCATGCTGGCCTCTGCACCTGCTTCAGCTCAGCGGTGCACAAGAGCTCTGCAAGAGCAGGGCGGGAGAGAGTGGTGAAAGGCCATCAATAATACATGTCTGAACAGCCAGAGGGAAGCAGAAGGGACTGCACAATGCATGGTGATTTCAAAGCTGGCATTCTTGAGAGCATTCTAGGCTGTTAATGTAAGCATGGCCACCATGTATTTTCTGGTGTTTTCCAGCACAAAAATGAGATGCTAGACTGCATCCCAGACCCAAGAAGCTCTCCAACATGCTTGCAGAGACGGGACAGTCTCCACCAGAAATTCAACACCAGTTCTTCCCCTTTCACATTCAAGAGTCAAGTTCATATGCAGAGAGGTTGGACTGCTTTCTCACATTTGACACTGTTATCAGAATTAGGCTCTGGATATACAGGCTACTGACAGGTTTTCAGATCAGGCAGATAATGCTGCAAAAGCTTCTAAAAGCAATAGGTCTCTATTCTCGTAATCCTATATGCTGCTCGTAGTCCTTGTTCATACAAAAGATTCACCACCAACTTCCACATACCATTTGTCTAGTCCCTTCTCTTGCTATCCTGAACCCACAGAGTCAGCAATGACCTTTTCAATTTAAATATCAACTTCAATACACCTGAGTGCAAAGTTCTGTGGCACACAATCACTGTCACTGTACTGTCAGCCTCTGAATTCCCAGTCTCCCTGAGAGTTTAATGCATGTTTTCCTGGTATTTGCTGTTTCCTCTCTTGCCTAGCTCTCTGTCCTTCCCACTACACTGTTTTTAGCAACAAATGCCTGCCACAAGCATTTAGCCTTCGCTTTCCAGATGCAGTAAGAGAGTCATTTGGATCCTCTTGCTTCACAACATGCAGCTCCTCTTTATTGGTTCCTTAGACTGCAGGGAAGGTTACTTCCTACATTTCTGCATCTTTATCTCCAAGTGCCTCACTCTCCTCCTCTACTTTGTCATCCTGCTCCCCACCACACATCTGTTCCTCTGAAAGTACAAGAACTTGTCACTCTCCAGTCCCAAGCTTGGAGAGTGCTCTGGGGGGCACCACACATGCACAGGAGGGAGAGGGCTCCACAAACTCTGCTTACTGAGTCTTGATTTATATATTTAGTGCTCCCTCTGAAACTGTTTGCACAGCTTTTGAACCCCCTGCCCACATGTGGTGGGGAGGGGAGATATCAGATAGAATTACAGTTCTACAGGTTCTACAAAAACAAGTGATTACATATTAGAGAAAGTTCATCCTTCCTGCAGTGAGCCACTCAACACCCATTGGCCTTGAGACAGCATGCACACCACTGGGACACTGTCTATGACCCATCTAAATGGGAACAGCTCCTGCTAAAACTTGCAGTCAACTTGGACGTGCAAGCCTGAGAGAAGCTTTGTGCCCGTTACTCACCAAATTACCTAACAGGCCTGCCTTTCCTCTCTCAGCAGGCTACAGTGCACCTAGTTCCAAACCAGCATCAGTTCCATGCCTCCATCCCAATTCAGGATTATTTTGTTCTTGTCCCTGCACTAGAGTTTGCTACCCTTGCCAAGGTTCTAACACAACCAGCTGTGAATCAGGACATAGGAAAAACTCTACCTGGCTGTAGTGCACAGAGTTGGAAGGCATCTACTTCTAAACATGTCAGCTGGGGGGAGGGGGCAGAGGATACCAAATTCAGAAAGACAAACAGCCCAGATTTGGTTATTTAAAACATACTTGGCTACCTGTTAAGAAAGTCACAGGAAGCTTTTCCAGAAGTTCAGACAACAGCAAAAGTTATGTTGTTTTCAATATAAACAGTATGTGATTCATATCTTAATCAAAAAAGAAAAAGGGACTATCATTTTAATAGGTAAGCACCACTGGGTACCTCCAAGTTAATTAATGTTGGCTTCTTGTTAAGCACATTGTACTGGAAACTCCAAACACTGTAGGAATCAGTGTTTGTTGTTTTATTCAGTATCTCCTGAAACATGCATTCACATTGCATAAATACAGGTGTACACCCCACACTCACCCCCACTTGCCATGCCATTGTTCCATATGGCACATTTAAGAACAAGTAACACTAAATTTGTGACATCTCCAACAGATCCTCCCTCTCATTAGAAATTAAACTGCTCACTTAGCATATATAGTATTTTCTAATTCTGAGTGGGCTTTCATGTTCATGGGAGTTTCAACAGATATCATGAAGTTTATCTCCATAAAATACCAAAACATATTTTAATGTGTTTTATAACTAAAAAACCCTCCTCTTAATGATGGCAATCTCAGATTTTCCATATATTTTTACATTCACAGCCACAAATATTTATTTTCTGATTACTTTCATTGATGAGTTTATTAAAGTTTGCATTTTATTAATGTTTATGAGCAAGTCTACAGAAGTGTACTAACTCATAGCACTAGAATTGTGTGCATAGTTTTTTCACTCCTGTTAGCTCTGTTCCCACACATATAGGAAATTCCAGGTCACTTCTGCATCAATTTATTGGTAACATACCAACAAATTATTAAGTAGATATTTACAGTATGTTGAGTATTAGCTAGCTTAACAGAACATTTAAAGGCTCTGTGACGAGTAGGAAGCAGGAATACACTCATGCTGAACCACTGAACTAGACCAATTGCGACTGCCAAGAGCTATGCTTTGGCTGATGAAAGTCTTTGAGCCAACAACAACTGCTACATGCTCAGCACAAGGAAATACAGAAATGAATTATTCACAAGTAGTATTATTCTGAATTGCTTTTGGATTTTCTTTACTACAGCCTTCCCCAGATCTCTCGTGTTATTTAAAACTAATGATGTTTCACTCATTCAAAAATGCTGTGTGTAACCTGGTGCATTTGCTTCATCTGAATGATGACAAAGGCAACTCTTGGTATGCCCTAGTTGCTGAGCTCAAAACAAACAGGTCTTTAAGTGATACATGCACAAACAGGGGTTTGCTGCTATATAGGTGTGTTCCAAATGGAAATACCAAAAAAACCTATCTCTTTAGATTGAGTCCCCTAGGAACCAAAAACTAAACTAGCATATAATATCCTTCTCTCCCCCTCTATAAGGTCCCCGTAAGACACCTGGGCAGCAGCTGCAGATGTAGGCAGAGATGAGACGCTGGAAGAGACCTTGCTTCACAGGTATCTGGACAAATATATTTTAAAGCCTGCACTTAGTCTTCTAACCTGTATTTCTAGCCTTGTTGCTGTTCTTTATTCACTAATTCTTTTTCAGCGTTTCCTCCCATGGAGAGATCCCTCCCTCTCCTGCAGTTTATTCAGCCAACCAGCCTCAGTGTCTGAGGGCAAGTGGGGATAGAGCCACAGCTCCTCTGACAGAACTCTCCCATGTCCTGCTTTGCCCTCCAAAGCAGGTCAAATGGGGCTGTGCAAGCAGCAGCTGGACTTGAGATGCTGTCTCTTGAAAGCACACTATTGAGGGATCAATCTTACGCTCCATTTTCTTGCACTGTCTCAGGTCACAGTCTGGCATCTTAAACCTTCTACAAGTTTTTATTTTTCTCAATAAGGATCTCCAGTAACTGTAAAAACATGTGACTTGGATGTTTTTCTCTTTTAAAGCACAGAAATTTAGGAAGAGTCTATGTTCTGTCTTTTCAGGTTTATCTGTCTGCACAATTTTTAAAATAACTTATGATTCTGCAGGTTAGAGGATGCTGTTTCTTACAAATTTCTGCTGCTTGTATTACACAAAATCACATTCATGAATTTGGTCTGTTATCACTAAGGCATAAACAAGCTATAAATACAAAACCAACCGCTATTACTATTAGCTTTGGTAGTCCAAAACTTAGTCCATGAACATTTTTAATTGCAACTGACATGAACCTTTGATTTTTGCTCTAATTAACTGAGTTGCAAAATGAACATAAACCTGTATTTTGGGAGAGTAGAGTTGCCTCACAAACCTGTTGCCAGCCAGGTAAGGAATAGTGACCTTCACAGATGGGTGAGGAGTTACAGAAAAGCAAACCCCAAGAAGATAGAGAATCCTCCTGACTCAGGTCAGGGAATTTAATCTGGTGTCTGCTCCAAGTCACAGATAGCAATCAAAGATGAAGAGGAGCATGACTTGGTCATATTTTCTTGGATTTTAAAGGTGCTTCCCTGACACAATTAAAATTCAATGTCCAAATATCACTCAAACAAATGAAAGCTGGACCAATCCCTGGTCTTCCACCATCCCTGCTCCTTCCATACCCCAGCCAGCCTCAGGGGAGGCCACCACAACCCCAGAAGCTCCCCAAGGCTGGTGGCTTTTTACCAGCAAGCATTTCCAGCCTCTTAACAAAAAGAAAAGCACTTGTTTCTGGATAAGGTCAACCCCAATTCCTGCCTCAGGCATACTGGGTTCCTGGGGACAGACTGTGCCTCCTCAGCACTGTCAGAACCTGCTGCATGTATTAATGTGGGTGAATAGAGTTTGACTCACCCATCCATGCACACGTGACAGCTAATGGAAATAGCAGCTTCCTCCATTGGAGGAACAGGCAGAGCAAAATAAAATTACGTAGCCAAGCTAAGTACCTTCAATTAGAACCACACCTTCATTAGAGTCTTTAAAAGGAAAATGCAATTTGCATCTAACTTGAATCTTTAATTAGTTGCAGCTATCTCAGCTAATGAAACTAAATACCATCTGCAGATGCTGTTACTTAAGAGAGCATGAGGTGCAGCTGCACACACAATCAAGCTTTTACAAGAGCAATCTGGAGACACAAACAGTGAGGAAACCTGGAGCTCTCCAAAGGCCAATACTATCACTGCAGCAGCTTCTTGCAGGGTGCTCAGCCAAGCCCCCCTGCGCAGCTCTCTCTCTGGAGGATTTTGCTCTCTGCGGCTACTTTGACAGGCTCTTCCAAGAAATGAAGAAATGGCATTTCTCTTGCAAGTAATGTCTCAGCTAAAAGAGGCAGGTTGCCCTAGATATGTGTCAAAGGAAAGCTGTTGCATTGCCTTGCCCTGTCTCCTTCCCACCATGCTGAGCAGTTGCTCAGTATTTCCAAACTCATGATCATCCCTGAGCAGAGAGGAATACTCACAAATAGAGTGGGATTGCTGCATCCATTTAAGATATTAGTGCCCTCAGCTGTCTGTGTGACAGGATTTGCAAATGACCTCCCCCCCACCCCCGTGAAAAGTCTGCAGAAGCAAATTATACTTAGACTGCAGTTTATACTCTGATATCTTAGTGAAAACACCATTTCAGAATACCTTTAATGTATTAGGCTAGGCTGTGAAGGGGAGCAGCTAAGGTTTAGACCACATACTCAGCAGATATGGCTGTTAGTATGTCCCTTACTGAGCAGGTGACTTTGGAAACACCAGCCTTTAAGAAGTGAGTCACAGTAGTCAGTTAACTTTGGTTCCCAAGTGGCATAACCCCCAAATTTAGTAATCTGAAAGCCCAGAAGGCTGGCTAGATCTAAGTAAAGCAAGCATGTCTGCACTGGGGGACCCTTTACCTCTCTTCTCCCTCAGGAAAGCCCACCAGGTGAAAGCAGACTCACAAAAAACCCAAACCATGGCACATGTCTAGAATCTTCTTGTCTCTCACAGGGCTCATCTCTTCAGCACAGTGACTGGAAAAGACGCTGCTCTCAGTGTCTCAGCCTCCTTTAGAGCTCCAGCCACCTCAACTCCCTTTGAGCTACTCAACTTCAGCACTTTTCTTTTGAGTACAAGTCTTAAATTGAGCAGTAAGTCCAGTTCATCAAAAAAAGCCTGCATTAGCAAAAATCAAGTGTTTGACTTTGAGCCCCCATTTCAGAGGATTTGCTCATTTTCTTTAGCTGTGTATTTTATGGGGAATGTATATTCCACCTTTGGCAAAGGTTTGGCAGCGTTGCAGAGTCTAAGCATTCTGAGAAGTGACTTATTATCTGAATACAGCAAGACTGCTGGTCACATCTCTTCCCTGACAGCCCAGATGATGAAACAAGTGCTGTATTTTGTTTGTTACACTTTAGTTTCCCTTTGTATTTATTTTCATTGTCACTACTCTATACCTGTCAGCTTCTTCCCACTCAAAACAGTTTTTTTCTTTTGGTTTGCTTTTTTTACTTTAAGTGTGCATTCTAACTCTAAGAGCAAAGGAAGTAGTTATATATGCATTATGTTACCCTGAACACTCTTGTTTTATGCAATACCTCGACAACAGGCATTTACTCATTCCAAGTGGCATCTGAAAATTACGCACTTATTTGAAAAGAGACCTCAAACTATTGAAAAGTACATTAAAACAAAGGTTACTATCAAACTGTGGTCCATTTGACAATAGCATATATTTTAACTACTTAAAAACTTAACAGAAAATTGTAGAGTTAAAGAAGTACCTTTTAAGTGCAATACACATTGCCATGAAAGTACTGATAATTTAAAACCACTCAATTTCCTGTGGCATCAGTGACCTGAGAAAGAATATTTGCTGGACCTATTACTGCTGGCCAATATTCAGTATACCAGAGCAAAGCAAACCAAAATCAAGGTCTTGTTCTCTGCTGGAACTTCACTCAGTGTTTCTCAGTGAGACCTAGAAAGCCTAAAGCCACCCCATGCTTCTTTTCACCATGCAGGTGAACGCCAGCTGCATCTCCGGTACTTCGATTACAGCAACTGAACCATGAGTACATAACAGTGATTTCTCAAAGTTTCAGAGCACAGGACAGAAATCACACCACATTTACTCTGGACTGTTCAATAGCACCTTCTCTTTCCTTGACACTGTTTTCCCTGTAAATGATCAATATATTACCCTTCTCCATTTTTAGTGCTACAGTCACTGATCATAAATCACAAAACAAACATTTGAGTACACCGTTTAAGGAAGGTGATGTTTCTTCATTTTGTTATCGTCATAAGTTTCAGGATTGCATTTTTCCTGGGCACCTCTTACCACAAATACAGTGCCCTGTCCTTCCTGATTAAAATTCTGTAACAACTTTCTGAGATATGTGTACATTTAAGCTAATTTAGACTAATAAAATCAAGATATCCCCTTTTCCTCTCCATGTTAATCTACATTGTGTCCTCTGCCACAGTACCATGGACCTGAACATTGCCAGAGTGATTTATGACCAGTGCTGCAGATCAGATCCACGTTATGTTGGGAGATCAGTTTGGAAGCCTGGGCTGTAATAAAAATGTGTCACAAGGGAGGCACACAGTCAGAGCTGTGTATAGGTATGTATCTGTTTACATGCCTGGTAATGACCATGAAGGGGAGCAGGTCCAAGGCTGAAATTGCACTAGAAATTGCAAAAACTCAGGATTAAGATGCATTACCAGGGCTGTGAAGCAAACCTTGTATATAAGCTGCCTACACTGTGTTTGACTTGGAGTTCTTAGTCACATTGGTATACCTTACAGTCATCAAACATTCAAATGCAATTTTACGTGGAACACTACCTGTGTGACTGGACTTAGTCAAAGAGTGTAAGCAACTCTCCCCTCTCCAAGGGATTTAGGATGAATGTAGCATTTGCAAAACCCGCAGTTTCAGATACAGCATTATTATGCATTACTATGGTCCTTTAACTGTTGCACCTAAATAAAAATAAACCATGGGGGGCAGTGCAGGGAACAGGGCAGCAGAGGCCCAAGCTGTTCTTCACAGCATGCTCCTCCCTGATCTATATTATTCTCCAAGATCACTAACAGCACCTTTTCTACTGATCTGGAAAATTCACATTTATTAATGAGTCCCAAACACACATCAGCAGCAAACAGAAGAATAGACCTCACTGGGAAGTAACCAAATGAAAAGGGCATGGTGAGGGTGAGGCAGGCACTGGCAATGCCAAAGAAGGAAAGGGTTGCCCTGGGAGCCCACCGTCAGGTCTTCGGGCAAGTCTGCAGACAACCAGGAAGCTGGGAGGCTAGGCTCTCAACAGGATAAGGGTCAGTAGGTGCTAGAGGTATGTCATGGGCATAGATACAGAACCATCAGTCCAGATAATCACTCCAACTCATTAACAGAGCTGCTGAGACTTCCTTTGTTCCCACATGTCACTTTGGAGGCAAGCTGCCTGTAAGTGTATAGCACTTCAATTTTTTGATTGGAGATCAGACTCTTCAGGCAAAGAGTACTCAGTCCCAGTGACTTATCAGGTGCAACTCTATCTGCCTTGGCTCCTCCAAACTTCTACCTCTGACAAAAATCTTATCTTCTTTCTCTGAAAGGTAGCCCCAAGGCAGGAGACTCTTACTCACCTTTAAAATAGATGACTTGTCAATTTATTTTAACTCCAATCAAAAAATTCAATCTATTCTAGTAACTCCAGTCCTACAGTTACTGTGCACTATGAATCTGAAGTGAAAGCCTTGTTCTGCCCCACACCTGAATGTGAATACCTGACACAGGATTTTTGTTTAATTTTTAACCACAGACCAGGATTCAGTCTGGCTCTGCAAGATCTTATCATGGGGTGATGGGAGGACAAGTAAGTGTCTGAAAAGCTTATACCAGCAGTCTTTTAATGATGACAACACTCATCTCAAAGCTTCTTTAAGTAAGAATAACTAAGATATTTTAGAATAGCTACTATACAAGATGATTCCAGGGGATACAGCTACTACAGAGTAATCAATCCCATAGGATTAGAAGCAGTCTGCTGCACCTAATGCCTGTTAAGGCATATGAGAATTATTCATCATCTCATGATAACAGTATTTTCTCTGATGTATTATTACTTATATGTTAATGGCACCCTTACAACATTTAAAAGCCTGTCACACCCAGCACCACACTGCTGTTCATTTCCTGCATATATACCGCTTGCTGTCATCAATGTCTCTTCTCCAGCCTTTTTAGCTGTTGACCCAATTTAATGCCTTGCTGGAGATTGCTTTCCTAGCTGTAATTAGAGTAAAGAAGGACTTCACAATAAATGTATTTCTCCAGCACCCACAGCATCTGTTAACTCTTCTCTCAGTGTACGTTCCTGCCTGCTAGGCACATTCCAAGAAGATATGCATTTGGAAGCATGAATTCTGTGTCTTCCCAGTACAATTCACCTAAGAATAAATATTTAGACACTAAATATTAATGAAATACATATTAATGAAAACCGAGCTAATGCTTTAGCTAGCATTTTGCAGTGCTATACAGGCTTAGAAAAGAACTTGGGCATTACAGCACTCCGTGGTGTGTTACTCCTGACACTGCAACCCGGCTTTACTTCAGTGGTGATTACAGCATAGCCATTAGTCAGTTTGACTTAATTTGGTTGCTCTTTCTCTGACAGCTTGACACTAAGCCTTATCTACAACATGATAATTGTAACAGACATTAGAATAAGACAGATCACACACTACACTCCCTAGGAAACTTTAGGATTACTTTAGCTGCAATCTTCAGGTATAGCCTAATTCTATAAAGTAATATATGTTTGGTGTTTGCTTAAATTTTCCTGTAATTTCCCAGTATTCTTCCCTTTTTGCAACTCAGATCTGCACTGACAACTTGCTGGATGATCCTGACAATTTATCATTCATAGTATCAGACCAGGAATCACCAAATACTTAAAAAAAAATAATATTAACAGGCCACTACTATTTCTTTATTGCCTACCACTCCCTACAGAACAAACAAGTTTTGAGTGGAAGAGGAAACTGCATTGAAGTTGCACTTGGGGATCTTCTCTTCTTATCATCTGTTTACATGTAGGAAGGACATCATCCACTCTTTGTCCCTCTTCAAGAAAAGTATTTCCATGCCCATATGAACGTACTGGAGCTTAGAAAATAATATGCCATCACATCCAGCAGTACGATTCCAAAGCTGGGGCACAGCTGATAGGGCTGTGCTGTCCTTTGCACATAAGGCACCTGTTTTAAACAGAGAGGGAGCGTGTCCGGCCAGGCTGACACATCTCATGTATAGTACAGACTCAGTTCATCCATAAGCAGGCAGTTGACAGAGGTGTCAATCCCAACACCAGGGGACGGTATTCTTTGAAATCAGGATACCCAGAACAGAAGGATGCAGAGCCTCCCAGGAATCCATATTTATTCATCAGATCTGGACATATAACACTTCCACAAAGTTTACTCTTCCCAGCTTGAGAGAGATGGAGGAAAGGGAACAGGCCTAGACACCAGCAGGGGGTGAAAAGAACAAATCAGCAATGTCAATCCCCACAGCAAGTGTGACACTAGAAAGCAAAGCTTAGACTGAAGTATTATTCTCTGCCATTTATTAACTAATACTTTTTTTAGGATATGCATGCACAGTGATGAAGCGCTGTCAAGTAACGAACAAATATTACAAATGAAAACTCACCAAAGGACAGAAAGCTTGTGCCAGTCTTGCACTAGCTTTTACATTCACCCCAAATTCCAACAGAAAAGTCTTCTCTACCAATTAATTGATAAGGGAAGTGCTAACAATACAGTTCCATTAGGATCAGTTAAAAAAACCTAAAAGACCTACGAGTCGCAAGTAGGCAAACTTGATTGTGACACAACATTTTGTTATTACTAACAACTATTAACTCTGAAACAAGAAGCATTCATTCACTTTTTTAGGAAGCAGACAGAGCCTTCCAACAAGTTTGTCATAGACGTGAGGAGGTACAAATGCTGCCCTAGGACAACCGAGAGAGTGTAGCTTATGGAGTGTATTTGGATCTCCCATCTGGGTACAGATTTGTGATGTACCACTAGTTATATAGCCTCAGAACAACAAGACCCAGATCATTTGACCTGAAAAGGAGTATAATTAGGATTAAATCAATTTTTTCAAACTTGACAGAGGGTAAAAAATACTCATCACATCCTTCTTCCTCTTCCACATCAGAAAAAGGAACTGCTTGGGGAAATGAATGTTCAAAACTTAGAACCAAGAGATAAAATTCTTAAAGGAAATTATCACTGTGTTTCTCCACAACTTCCTTTCATCCTTCTGTCTTATTTTCCTTTTAAATACATGTATTGTTACAGCTCAATTTAAAAGAAAAAACTTTTGAGGTCAAGTACATTTTATTTGCATATAACTTGGGCAATGGACACCATATTCTACAAAACAATCAGTTTCTTGAAGCTTGTGAATTCACTGTAGTAGGTTGCTACATCTGGAGATACAATAATTCCTTGTAACAGTGATGCTTAACAATAGGCTCTTGCACTTAGTAGATGATCCTGTTTGAACAGTAGACATAATACACAAAGGATTGGTTCAAAGACCACTCCATGGTAAAACTGAAGACTATGCAGGAAACACCTTGTTAGATGAGAGCTACAAAAATGCTTCTTACTCCTCTTTTTTTGAGGAAAAAAGAAATCCTACAAGAAATAAGAGGGAAGAGGGAAAGGAAAAAGACTCTTCAGTAGTCAACAATGGCGGTGCAGACATCAGATATGATCTGCACTCAGTAGCCTGTTGAAAGAGAGAGCAGTGGTTGTCATACAGCCAAAGTGTTGTAGTGTTGTCCTCTGTGATGACCCAAGAGCTGCTATACATGTTCAGAACATAGTGGTTGTGTCTCTCCAGGGTCACAACACCAGGACTTATAAGTTCCCCAAGTCAGCAGCAGGAGATATTAAGCTGCATTCAGACAATACAGAAAGCAATTACCACTACTCAATAAAATTTGCAGCTATGCAATCTTACACAATGGGACAGGATAATCAAATCTCATGCTTCAAGGCATAATATGACTGCCTAGAGGATGAGGAAAGCACTTCCTGCCCATCGTATTTTACGAATAGTTGTTCTTATCTTTCTCCAAGGCAGGAAGATAAATATATGTTACAATTATGGCCAAATCAAATTATAGCAAATTATATGCAGGACACTAATTTGTGCAAAAGAACTATTGGAACCTTTTTAGCACTTCTACTTCCTTCTTTTTTAATAAAAAGCAATAGTTGGAAAAGGCTGAAGTTCTGTGAAATATTATATTAACAGAAACTTGGTAAGAAATATTCTAGTCTGCACTTTCTCTGTTTTTAACACAAACTTGACCTAAATTCGTTCACACTCTATTGATTAAAACTATTTACATGCAGGTTTTGTTCCACCTCCCATTAAAAGACTGTTTGTAGCTATGGCAGAACTAAAAATATCCTCCTCTGTTAAATTAACAAGCATAAAATAAATACCATTAAAATCAAGCTATTTTAAGGAGATATTTTCTTGAAGCAAGGCAGTATTGGCTAACTTTCATTCATGATGCCCACTTGCCCTCAACACTTTCCTCCCCTGCTGGCTAGGCTTGATTTTTTTTTTTTTTTTTTTTTTTTTTTTTTTTTTGGTGGTAGGCCTGAGTGCCTTGCTTTGTAAGCATGCCCTGTGGAGGGGGTTGAAGAAAATGTTAAAGTTACATTCAGGCTTTGAGGCTGTGAAATCGGCCTCTCAGAAATTAAGAGACTCCAGAAAACAAGGAGAATACACTAATTACTATGTTTCAAGTAATTTGCTCACTGCCACGTGGGAACTTTGTGGCAGAAAGCAGCTCCATGGGCTGCCATTGCCCTGCCTTCTCCTTCTGCCTGGTAACTTCATCCTTGACACATGTGCTGCCTTCTGCAATGAATCAGGCAGGGCCTGGTGAGGGAACTTTCATGTTGTGAGACAAACTCTACAGGACAGGAACACATGCAGTAAAAATGGTGCGACTGCAGACAGAGGCAATGCTGTGGAGATGGAGACGCAACATCCAAGCGCTGAGGAGGAAAAACACCAAGAGGAAAAGACATCAAGCTTGTCAGGAAAACCATAAAGCTGAAAGACCAGAACTGAGAAACAGAGGACAAACCCCTCCCAGGGGCTACAAAGCCCACCTGTCCTCACCTGCTGCTGACTGCCCAGCTCACTGTGTGCCTTCCTAGGACTGCTTCACTCAATAGCTGCCGAGTTCTACCAGTCTACCTTTTGTATTGCCCAATACATAACAGCTCTATGCTTTAACACTGTGAACATCCTCTTGCAGTCTTCGTGCATAGCAAAACATACCTCAACAAGTTGGGCTGATGCAGGTGAATGATTTCAGTGTTGCTGTAGAAAATTAAAGACTGAAAAGTATGGAAACTGCTCCCACAGTAATATCCCCAGGTACAAATTCTAAATATCTACTTTTCGTAAATCTTTTTGCAGAAGAAAGAGGGCAAGAATCTAAGTTTGCAAGAATCCTAAAGATTTAACAGACTTCCACAATAGTTAACAGATAAAATCCATATGGGAAACATACCTTGAAGAATGATATTTACTTTTCAAACATAATATGAATAATATATGACGTGGAAGTGGGGCAGAAAAATACACCTGTTTTTTCTTTATGGCAATATTGCTACACAGATGGCAAGGAGCTCTTATTTACCACAATAACAATACTCCATCATTTGCACAGTCATATAAAGCTTTAAGAGAAAGACTTTAATGCTAACATTGTTTAACTATCCAGTTATTGCCTAATTTTCCAGCTAAACTGTAACATGATAATTTTAGTTTTGCAGGAAAAAAAAACAGAAACACCGAAAAGACACAGTGGAAAATACACACTGGATAGAGTTGTTCCAGACTGTTTATTAGCACCATATCATACAAACTGTCATAAGGTTTGCATGGATAAATCAAAGTTATGATCAGTGACAAAATTCCTAGAAAAAAACAGGATTAACTTGTCAAATTAGCTTAGAGGATTTTCATGGTGAATGGTAAGGTTATGCTGTTCTCCAATCCCTTTCCACTCACTAATCTGAGTGACTGAAATGAGAAGGTATGGGAAAAATAGTTCCTATGAATACCTGACTTTTGCTTGTATCCCGACTAAAACTGAAAAAAATTTCCTGTGTTGGGTAAAAAGGGCTAATACAACAACATTAGCATATGGTTGGGAGGTTTTTTCTGTCTAATTTGGGACCAAATTCTGCAAGGTTCTCACGAAGGGAACAATAAATTGCAAAGTACCCTTGCAATTGCAAAGAGGATGCGAGAACACATAAAAAAGCAATTCACAGCCACCTCAAAGCCTCACTCTGGAACAAGAGGTATATGGGACCTTTGTAGATAATGGAACCCTGTCCAATGGCTGCAGAAGAAAGTACAAAGTTACAGCTGGTACAGGCTCAGGAATCCTGATTAAATTCCAAAGACTCAATTCCGGGAACTACCATGACTTGCTTGTAAAGAAAACCAAACAAAAAACCAAACCAAACACACTCAAGCATAACTTCAATAATTATCATAAACTGAGCTAATCCCAAGCTGACATCTTGTTTCAAACACTCATTTGACCATTTTAGCTTCTACCTATTTTTAGAAGAACAGCTAAAAATGGGGATTTTAAACTGTTTAGATGAATCAAAATACAATAAATCAGTTGCTTTCTAGTTCCTTCCATAAACAGAAGGCAATCTTGGAAAGGATGAAAGAAACATTTTTATTGTTAACATATTATTTCTTGCGTAGAAGGAAGAGAATATGCTTTTTCCAATACATAGATATTTTTTCCCACCCCCTTAGAAATGTATTTAAATTAGATTTTAAACACAAATTAATGGCCTTTCAAATTCAGGAAAAGTCAACTGAAATGATCAATGCAAGTCACTTCCATCATCCTCCTCATTTGTCTAAACATAGCATAATATGCCATGGAATTTTTTTCAATTGCAACCCTAGTACATATTTCTGGAAAGCTAAAGTTCAGAGTTCCTTCCTCTGTAGTTATATAGGAAACTTTTCCATTTAAATCCAGGCACTTGTTCTGAAAAAAAAAGTGCAGAACTGCCAGCTAAGCAGAGTCCAAGACAGCAGAGAACATTTTTTGAAGTCTGCCAACACTAAAACCTGTAAGAGAGATGTTCAGGTTTTTTACTTTCTGGACAGTGTGCACTTATAAGAATTCCTTCATTACCTGTCAAAGCCCCCAGATCACATCTCTTGGGGACAGCTGACATTAAGGCTCTTTCTTCTGAGTTTCTGAAATTAGGTCATTCTTTTTACTATTGTCACCCCTTAACAGAGGGAAGTTTCTTTTATCAAAGCATTATCTTCTCACAAATACACTTCAGAGGAAACTTTCCATCAATGTTTTGCCAGTTTGGATTTTGTAGGGAAACGTGCACAACTACTGAAAACTTTTCCAAACATAACTGCTATATTAAAAAAAAAAAATAATCCACAACGATTTTTATCTGAGTTACTGTGCTTTGAATCAATGCATTTCCCCCCTGGAGCTTCATGTCACATCATTAGTATTTTACCAACTTCACCAAAGTACTTCAAACTTGCACCACCATAGGTAAGGTAAAACTCAGGGAACATGCACCAATTGGATACAGGGACACCTGGGCTTACCAATGCACTGAGATTTCTAGGATTTTTATCTGAAGTCAGCTGTGCATGAACCTGTGTCACTGTGTCCTGCTGAACAGGTACTGGGTCACAACAGCACTGCACCACTTCCTGCTGTGGGTGGATACCTGACTCTTGCTCCATTCTGTACTGTACTCATTCCCCCCTGTCCACTCTCCCTCTACTGATTAAGTATCACAGGATCTGATCCAGCAGCATATGATTCTTATTTCTTATTGATCAAATGCTGTTGGTTTTAGTGGAATTAGTTCGGATTTGGACAAGCCTGAAGCAGCAATGAATCAAAGCACTTCCAAACTCTAGTTCTGCAAAAGACCAAGCTCTACCATCTCTCGTTTTCCAAACACAGGAGAGGGGCAGGGTTTAGAAGATTCTAAATTCTTTACAGCAAAAAGACTTAATTTTTTGGCTGGGTAGGTTAGGAACACACACTGATTTGTCTCCTGCATAATCCCCTCAAAGAACTCTAAAACATTTTCTGGCCCTTTCAAACAAGTAAGCAATTTCAGAATGTCAGGTAGAATTTGGCATAAGAATAGAGTTCAGAAATTGCTTTTTATTCTCATCACATCAGTGTATTGAGGAGGTACACTACAAAAATGTTTCTCATATCAAGAAACAGGCAATGTAAAAGTAACTGGCCATTTCTTACTTCTGTGTAACCACAGCATCACAGCAAATAATCTTCCATCTGGCAGCCAGTCTCCTTGCACCATTTTCTTCCCATTAGCCCTGCTTTAGGTTTAGGGGTATCAGGACCAAGTGGAATGTGGCTGTTACACGAGTGTGATCTTCCACTTCCCAGCTGATGGATAACCCCCTCAGGGCACAGTGCCAGTCCACACACACTGCTCCACTACCACCAAGATGAGGCCCAGGCATCACCATAGCAGAGCCTGAGGGAGAAACACTCAAATTCTGCACTGTGTAGTTCTCCAGGGAGAATGGACTCTGGTCTACGTAAGAAGCAACAGAAAGAGAAGTTTCTCTATCTCCAAACTATATGCTGTTCACATTTCACAGCTGTTGGTAGTCTCCACAAAATCCTGCTCTGACTTTGAGGGGATGTGAAGAGAAGTTAGACTGTGAGGAGTTAAGACTGTCTGGTAAGAGTCTATGTGGGGATTATAGGATTTCAGAGATTTTCCAATGGCATTATGCACTGTATCTTGTAGGCTGAACTATGGAAAAATGTTTACAGCTATACCAGGAGCCACAAGAAATTTGCAGTTATTTTTGAGTTGCCAACACCTGCCAAAACTTAACTGCAGAGCAGGAACCTTTTGACAGAAATGGTGCCTGTTTCAGGTGACCACAGCAAAGTATAGCTTAGGAGCAATGTCACTCTGCTCCAGATCAGCTTTAAAAAGGAGCTGGGAGCTTTCAAAACTGGAGAACAGGTCATAAATATGCCCGTATGTTATTCAATCTAATTTTTCTAGAATAAGAGCAACCATATAAGCAATGTAGGGACCAGATTACCTTTTCCACCAAACCATTTCCTGCAGAGGAGAGAAAGAGTCAAACAGAGACCAGAGGCTATAAAGAGATCAGAGTAAATGCTGCTGTGCTCCTGTACCCGGGGGTTACAGGAGACTGCCACACTGCCACAGCCCACACAGTCTTCTCCACTTCTGACCTAGAAGGGAAGAAGGGAAACTCATGGATGACTTCTCCTCCCTTTTAGGCAGTACAACACAAAATGCAAGAACTCAAAAGCAGTGCTGCAGGGTCAGACCAGATATCTACACACTCCTGCATCCTGTCTAAAACGCTGATCGATACACATCTAGAGAAAAGCACAAGGACTAGGTGATTGTGAAAATACTAATTCCAAATCTACTCCTGTGCACTAATTGTGGGTCCTGGACATTTTATTTGGTACTCAGGTTTGAGGGATTTTAATTATTGTATTTTAAAGGACCCCTTTCACTGACTGTATAACTTGTTTACAGGTATGGACATGACGGAGCAAATATTATCCTTGCTCCAACTGCCACTTGTAACACAATATTGTTACAGATGATAATTTTATGCCACTTCATATTTAAAGTTTGCTTTCCAGCCCTCAAATCAGTCCATAAAGCTCAAGGGAGAGAAAATCACCTGCCCACAGCTATGAGAAAAGCTAGCAAGAAAAAAAAGCAAGTCCATAGCTTCAGAGTTTTGATTCTTGCTTTTAAATCAGATTCTTTCCTTACTTTTACAGTTCAGTCATGAAGCCTTCAAAAAAAGCTAAAGTAATTAATGATGTTATTGCCTTCACATTATGCCTGACTGTGCCACTTTCATGACTGTATAGACAATGACATTACAGATGGTGACAAAAATCAAGGTAATGGTTTGGAGTGTGTTGAGTACAGCCTGTTTAACTCTGCCCAGTGACGGAGTCATCATTAAGATCTTCATTCAGAAAAGCATGGAAGCATATACCTCCACCATTCATATTACGTAGAGCATTTAAGTACACATTAAACTTCAACCACCTACTTAAGTTCTGAACCACTTACCTGGGGAGTCAGGTGTACCCTTTTAAAGCGGGGTGGTTTGCAAATGCTATAACTACATAAGATCATAAAATGTAACCACAAAGAAAATCAATTCAGAGTCTTTCGTGAACACCATCTCACCACACAAGCTAATGGACAGGGCCTTAAGTTGAACCAGTAGAGGGAACCCAAATGCAGCACACTCCGGCTGCCACCCAGCAGAAGCAACATTACTCACAGGAACACACAGGGTTGAGAGCTCCCAGCTTTTAAGCTGCAGCATTGTCCGTGAGGCTGCAGCATGCCTCCTTCTGCTAGAACAAACTAGACAGACACAGCGTTTTTCACTGCCTCGTGGTCTATCATGGATATATGGACATTTCAGACTACATACATTGAGTTTCTTAAAACCATTTTTAAAGGACAAATGTACTAAGTGTATTGTGTTTGCACAGCCTATGCTAGCCAAACTGTATTTTTCAACTTTACTACTTCATTAACATTATGCCTGTCTTCTATTATACCCCATAATCTAATGTTCACAGGATGTACAATAATGAAGAACACCTGAAATGAATAAAGACATGTAAGGACTCAATCCACAACTTTGTTATCTTAGATATATATATATGTATATATCTCTTTTGTAGCACATTTTTACCATTTTCTCACTGTATGTGTTGGTTTGGGGGTGGGGGTTGTCACCCTTGATACAGATTTTTCTGGCACAAAAAACTTACAAGTGGGAATCTCTCCCCCACTGCTTGCGAATTTCTTCTGCTTAAGTGTTTTGGAAAAGCTACAGTGTGTTTCCCATGCGTTTTCTGGCAGCCTACATGAATCCCTTTTCAGCATCTTGAATGGAATTTGCATGGGAAAACAGATTACCCTAAGACAATTACAATGTCAACTGATTAAGAAACTCTTGCACTGTCTAGGGTTGTGGATTTTATTTAAAAAGGACAATGAGGACTTTGTTGAAAAGTGAACACACTTGAAAGACTTCAGGAAACTTGAAAACTGTTTATTTCTTACAGCATCACATTCTGTGGGAGAGAGCTATTGGCTTCTCTGTAAGTTAAAATCACTCAACCATACACCATTCCTTTCATGTTGGACTGCCCAGAGCAAAGTTTCCCACACAAAGCAAAGTTTGCTCCAGAGGATGCAAGCACTCAATAGATAATCCACGGAGTGATAAAGGCAGCAGAGACACATGAAAACACCACAGAGAGTCAGAGCAATGCAGATCCTAATGGTAACTCTGCACTCATTTTATTCACTGACTTCATGACTTCATCAAACATGACCAACCCTCTTTCAACCTTCTCTCCAAACTGAGGACTCTCAGCCAATTCAGCATCAACTTGTAGGATGGATGGTGTATGCCCTTGATTATTTGAGTTGCTCTTCTCTGTATGTTCTTGAACTCCACTATCCTTGAGATGTGGATGCCAGAAACTTAGCTTCTATAGACTTTTATGAGGAGCAAAAGTATTAGCTGGCTTCCCTTTTGTCATCTCTGTCAAAAACCTGTAATTCCCTCCAGGTATGTTTCCTCTACAAAGATAATCCACTGCAGTTGTCAGCAGTGAGGGTAGTTGAACAGGGAATAAACAGGATCTAGTGAAAATACAAGACCACGCTCCATGCAGTTGGATTTCAGAAACTGCACATGGGTTATACCCTTCCTCAACCCAAGAAAAACAAAGGGAACAGTGGGGGATAGATGCATAGATGCAAAACCAGCAAATTTGTCACAGTTGCTACTTGCACAACTCCCTGATTTGTCTGAGACAAGGGATGAACTCAAAGGGCTGGGAACGATGAATTAGGAAGTTCATTCTCCTAATGGAGAAAGAAAAGTACAGTCCTCTTTTATTTTTAGACCAGAAACTTGAGACCATACTTCGTTATGTCAAGCATGAATGTAGGTCCAGGGAAAAGAAAAAAGTAGGTTCTGGCTTAATTTCTAAGCACACTGGATGAATCCACAAGCAGGTCTGTGCTTATGTGATTGGATATGGATATTGTAATAGCTAGACAGAAGTAGATTTATATGGCCTGTGTGAAATTTTGATCCAAAAAGAGAAGCAGTGTCACTTATAAGGAGGTTTAGCTGCCAAGGTATGCCCCCCATTCTCTTGCTCGTCAGGCATTTCAATCATCCCTCTTGTACTTTGTTTTGAATAAAGCTGCAAGTAGATATTCTAATCCAGGCTGTCTGGAAAAAACAAACGCTCAAAGGAGCTAAGATTCACTCATAAAATAACTGGGTTTAAACTCAGAATTACCCAAACCTGTAACTGAATTAGTACACAGAAAAAACCCAAAGTGTTGTACTGCCATAAAAGTATGGTTATATTTATCCGACCACTGATACTCAACAGCCACCACCCTATCTCCATTGGAAAGGCAAGAAACTCTAAGACATGTACCATGTGCACTTCTGAAGTTCCCCATTTCCAACAGTGGCTTTCTGGCCTTACTCTCAAAAGCACATAATTTCAGACACTGACAACTGTGCTACCATCTGAATTGCAAGACAGTTGGGTTAACACTGACTACCTTAGTTCTACAATCTTTTTCCTTCTCCTTTCATCTCCTCTCCATAGTTTGTTCTGCACTTTATCACATGCAATATCTCTCTTATTTCAAAAGAATAAAAAAAGTTATAGTATTCGTAACATAGAATATATCCCTTTTATGCCCCATATAATACTGTACACACATCTGATAGCACCACATATATTACTGAGTTAAATGGACTCTGTTTTGCTGTTTTACAAATATATTTCCTGGAAAGTCAAGGGTTTTTTATGGAGAAGATTACTTTCCTGAGTATTAAATTCAACCTATGTTATCAAGAACATTCTCCAGTCCTTTCTCACATACTTACTTGCAGGCAGCCTTTGCTAATATTTATCTTCTGTTTATTAAAATTCTTTTTAGCTTTAATAAGCTACATCTTCAGAATATTAACTACAACAATCAGATTCTGAAAATCATTTCTTGAACTAACAAGGCTACTACCTTCTCACCTGCACATCCATCCAGATCACTGAGATCCCAGGAAACACAACTCATATCAACATCTCATACCCAGAGTATGCCTAATTAAGAGGAGTAACTACCCAGTCTTAACCACACCCAGAAACAGGGCAGCTGCCCTTACCTGCATTGACTTCAACTGAGCAGTGAACTTTCCAGGAACTTTCCTAGATATTATGTTTTTAAGTAGGCAACCAGGAAGTGTGAAGTACAGGTAATTTTAAACTGTGCAGACAGCCACGTCTACCTCTAAAATGTCTAAAGTGCAATCCTGAAAGGTATAATAACATTTTACATTACCAGAGGACACCTTCTGTTATCGCCTCTTGAAATCCAAAGCACTAATTAATAATGTTTTGGTTTTCTGTGACTGGAGGGCAGGTTAAATTTAACCTAATTCCTCTGCCACAGAAGGTGACAGCATTTACAGGCACCAACACTAGCACTTTCCTGCTCTCAATTACTTATGCTTCTGGACTTACTGGTAGCACATACTGCTTACTAGTAATTTGTTCCAAATGTAAACTAAGAGTTAAAACCCCCATGGCAGCCTCAAACATCACACAGCACTTGGGAACTTGTGTATCTTTCCAACCAGGAGACAGTACTTGGATCCACAATGCACTTTCAAGTGACATTGCTCTGGTTACAAATTTATTTACCCTTCCAGGACAAGATGGGAACTGCTAAGTTAATAACCTGTATTGCTCTTGGTATAGTGTCTTTATGACCACAGTAAAGGTCTAATCAATTACTGTATTTTTCCACCCTGGGGTGGTTGAGCACTTGAGAAAGATGTTCCCACAAAGATGAGAATTATTGAAACAGAGGGTGTCTTGAAGTGGCAAGTTCCCAGGCTAAGGCCAGGTCAGGCCCCAAATAAAGGAGCTTTTTGGACAACAGTCTTATTAGAATCCTATGCAGATGCTGGCAGACACCCTCACAAAAAAGGTGCAACCCTTTTCGTAGTTGTAAAAATATTTTTCAAGACTGCTACTGTTCACAGAAATTATACTTCACTTTAACAAGGCTGCTGAACCATGGCTTATTATTTTCACTCAACAAATAACATAAATAATATCTACCATGGATGTGACCTGGATTTACCAGCTCATCAGCTATGCTGATAACCTGTCTCCTGAAGTGGCTGCTAAATGAAAAAAGGTAACTTCAGTCCAGTACAACATTTCTGCATAATATTGCTAATTTTGTGATTGCCATACTAGAAGAGAGAGGGAAATGGAGTTCTCCCATAATTTTTTAAGTTTGGAACACACTCGGGAGTTGTGCTAATCCTGAAACTGTTGTGCTGATCAGTTGTGCAGATCCCCGGAAACTTCCTAGCTGAGCACAGGTGATGAGCAAGCATATATACATACAGACAGACAGACAGACATGTAAACATCTACACACAGGTAACCCTCCCATGAAGGGATAGATATGCATTTCATAAGGATGAAGGTGTGCCCCTCTTTAAAGATGGCTTTGCAAGGAGGGTGGGAAGCAGAGGATTTGCCATTCCATCTTAAAGCATCCGTCTAAAAAACATTTTAATTGCTTTCCAGCTACAAATAGATGTATTGCAAATGGACATAAATATAGATTCATTTTGAGGCATTTGGCATGATTACTTTCCTTAAGTGATGAAAATTACTGTGTAAACCAAACTCATAAACTGAGTGAAATGACTGACTCCCAAACCCCCACCCAAGCATTAAAATCTGCAAATTGGTAGTAAAACACTTTTATGTTCAAGTATTTCTTCCTTCTATTGAGGCTTAAACCTAGTAATTCTTGGTGGAAATTGTTACCACTCAAACTTTTTATCAACAGAATTAATAATGAAAAAAACAGCTGAAGCAACTGCTAATGATTATGTTATAAATTTAATTAGCAGCAATAAAAATATGTCATTTTAATTGACTGAAGTGTCATAAACAAGTGGAATACAGGACAGTCAGGCAACCACAGGACTACAAGAATGAAATATCCTGTAATAATCCCTGTGATAATGCCAAGTGAGAGGGTAATGGACCACACTGGGGTTTCTTTGCAAATCATAAATACCAAGAATGTCATCTATATTATTACTAATTTTTATGTGGTCACTATAAAAAAGCTGAAGTCAAGTTGAAGTTTGATTAGGTGCTGGGAAGACATACAGAAAACACTTCATAAAAGTATAGAAAGTATAGCAGTAAACCAAAAGATGCTGTAACCCCAAAAACAAACTGATCCTAAAAGAGAAGCAATGGGAACTGTAAGAGCAAAGGTACCACACATAACTGCATTTATGTAATTTAAAACACTCAGAAAATTAGTGCAGAAGAAGTACAAGTGAGAGTGAGGGAAGGATTTCTCTCTTTAATAAATGTAGTGAGGATGCATTTTCCCAGAGAGAGGTCAGGAGGACAAAGGATCCCTTAAGTAGAAAATGGGAGCTTCCAAATCCACAACCATTATAGCTACTGGAGCAGTTAGGGGGGCCATCCTTCAGCACTACCTAGAACTTCCACTTACTGTTTTAGATTTTCCTTTTTTAATACTATCTGAAGCTTTGCATGCAATGATAGCAATGACTTTTCTAGATTATATCTCTTTTTTTAAATCTTTTTTGATTATATTATTGCTCCCAGGCAACTTGCAATATTCTGGGAGTAATGCATCTCTGCAGCCAAGAATGGAGAATTCAGCAGCACACTTTCTTCTGCAGTCTGATTTTACATAGTGCTTGCCATGGCATAGAATTACCAATGTAATTATTTTTTAAATGTAGGGGTTCTGCATAAATTTGACTTCAAAACAGTGCAGTTAATTGCCATGCTCCATGGATAGCATGGTTTGAGGAGCAGCCTTGGCTTTGACACCATAAGCTGGGATGGGAAGCTCAGCTCTAACTGCAGAGAACCTCCCCAAAGGCAGTGCAGCGTGGCAGGAACCCCCAGGTTCCTCTGGGATCCCCGTGATGCCTGCAGCACATGGGCCACCACACTCCCTCCTCTGGGTGATGGCTCTGCAGATGTGGAAATGCACCTGTCCTTCTCGGCTTTCTCCTGTCCTCACCGGCCCCTCCAGGACCCAATGGGCTTCACAGCAGAAAACTGAAGAGACTAATTCAGGTTGGATTTCTAGGCATGAATCTGGAAAGACAAGACTGAGGAAAATGAACACAAAAGACAACCCAAGCATCCACTGAGGAAGAAGCCACCCCCTAGCTGGATCCGCAACCCATCACCAGGAGCTCCTCCACAACCTCAGTCTCACTGCCCCACATCATGGAAAGCAGCTGCACCTTTCCTGAGCTCTGCCTGTGCCTCTCCCTCCTTACAGACCTCCAGAAGTAAAATTCAGATACAAGTGCAAATTTCCATGGCTGCACTGCCTGGGGCTTGGCAGCAGAGGTTTGAGCTGTGATGTCCCCTGCCCAGCACTCCACTGCCCAGGGACATGTGCAGCACAAATGCCAGGGACAGCCTTTACCCCAGGTCCTTGCTCAGGCTGCTGCTGCTCCCCATCACCAGTGTTCCTTCTGTTAAGGACTATCAATATGTTTACAGTATTTGGGTTTTATACCATATTTGTGGTGTGATCCTGCAGACCAGGGACTGGGTACCAGGTTACTCCCACTGTCTCCTCTGGAGACTTCTGGAAACAAAAGCCCTGTTGCCTTCTGTCTTGTGAGGTGGGAAATTTTTGCTCAGGTTCCTCTGTCATGCTTATCATCTGGATTTCTAATTTGTGAATCCTCAACTGTTTAATTAAAAGAAAGCTGGTAATTATAGAATTATAGTTTAAACCTTGGAATGATTTCTTTGCAGTGGTTTATTTGCTTATTTAAATCAGGTGCCTGGTATGTGCCTTCCAGCTACTTAGCAACTCGGAGGTTTGTAGTAACAATGCTGTCTTGCCATGCTTAAGAAAGCAACCAATTTTGAGGGGTTTGTTTCCCTGTGATATTTCAAATTGTCACCAATTCTTGACAAAAAGATAACTGTTTACCTCCTTCACACAGAGGTGGTTACTCTATGTCTGTAAGAAACAGCCTCAGATAGGAGGGGTTTTCCCAGATTCCCTTTCCGAGGATTGGGTATGTTGCTAATCCTTACAAAGCTCTCAGTTACTCCAGTGACTGACATGTGACAAAAACGACCATAATACAAAAACCCATAATCACCTGTGAGACAGAGATAAGTGACATGCTATCAATACTGAGCAAGAATTTGTCAATTTTACTTTTAGAATTAGAAAAGTTCCGATGTTTTCATACCAAGAAGGGATGTCTGCCTGACGAATAACTGTTCTCACAACAGTTTAATTTCTTATACGGGTCACTAGTGAAAATATTATTACAGCTTCTGACACAATAATATGTTTCAGTGTATTTGGTCCAAACACAAGCACTTTATCAAAATGAAAATTAAGCTATTAGGCCTGTGTTTATATCTCTTTTTAACTATGTAGACTGAGGTACTTCAGGCAAAAACCCTGAGGGGGCAAAGAAACCTCAAAACCAAAAATGACTGAAGCAAAACTAGCAGTATATACATATATCCTAGTATATAGGTATATAGAACAGAGAGAAAATACTGCCTTTTAAGGATGCAATAGTGAAGAAGAGTAAAATTATCAGATACAGTTTCTGTGATATAATATTTTAGAAATACCAATATTCTAAATTTATATAATTAAAAAAATCTTTTGAAGCAGACAAAGAAGAAAGCTACATAATAAATAGTTTGTTAAAGCAACATTTTAAACTTTTTCTCATTTCTAGCATAGAATTTCTACCGAATTAGAATGAAAGAAAAAAAACATTCACAGTTAAATTCAAAAATCGGAAAATGTGAGACTGTTAAATAATTCTTTCTTTTGCCACCAAACGTAAGTAAAAACACTACTTTGAACCTAGCAAGTTAATGTTCAGATATAAAATGCAAAAATTTGTTCCAGTGTGAAGCCATGAAGAAATAAAAAAAAAGAAAGAATTCTTGTTCCTAGCCATTTGTGAAGGTAGTGTTTCCCCAACAGAAAATAAAGTTAGGTGGAGGACAACTTAGTTGCCCTCCTATGCAGAATTCTACCACACTCAGTGAGTTTGCCTTGATAGAATCCATGCAAACGTCTCCTAACACTCTCCTCAGCTTTGCTTTGTGATTCCCTGTCTCCTTTTATCTCCATTTTCTTTGAATTCTGGGATTAAAGAAATTCAAAATCGGAATGCAACAGTATGACAGATTTAGTCGTGTCAGCTTTTTCAGAGTGCCATCATCTGTTTGGACTGATGCTCAGAGTTTGATGCAAAACACAAGCCTAGATACTTTCAGAGATGCTCCCTCTACAAATGACCACTTTGGGTAGAGAAGGTGTGAGTAAGGAAGACCGTGACATCCACAGCTTGATAACCTGTTAATGAGTGGTCATGAAGACACAGTTTTCCAATCCACAAGGCAGTTGCTTTCAGGTTTCACTTCAAATGCCTAACTCTATACACCCCACTCAGCTGTTTCTCAGCTTCCTTCCATATATACAAACCAGGATTCAGTACGTCAAAATTCAGACCTCAGCATTTGGATACCGCACATATTTCTAGAAGTTTGAGAGGAGCAATATGAATGCATTTACCTTCCTTCAGCAAGCAGAAATACTGTTCCGTGCTGAATAAGTTTGCCTTTCAAACCACCTGATTTAGCTGAACCCCCTTCCTGACCCACTCTGCATAAAATAAGTGGCATTTAGATCAGAGGTAGCTCTGCACCTGCGCAATAGCAGCCCTGCACATTGTGCTTGCAGGTGGTCAGTAAACGGCCCACCAGGCACATCAGCTATTTGCACACAGCCAGCATGTTTGTATATAATTTATCTGCATGTATATGTAAGTAGATAAAAACCTGACTGTGCACAGGCAGAAATACTGGGAATAGTTCAAATGTCTCGTGGGAACACTGATGTTAAGACTGCCAACTGCCCGTGACAGGGTCCTGACAGAAGTCAGCACCCCTTCTCTCCCTCCCCCAGCCATGGGGACGTGAATCACAGTTGTGCTCGGCACTTATCACAAGAGCAGATTGTGTGCAGGTGGCACAGCCTGCTACGAGAGCTATATTTTTTGTCAGTGTACCTCTGCAACTCTTGGACTCTGTATTTTATAAGATTCTTCTGAGCAAGAAGAAACAGCATAAAGGACAGTGGCTGGGATTTGAAATGTTTAGTCACTACTGTCCTCAGAAAATTACTGTGAACATGACAAGCTGCTGAACACAAACTGGCCACTGCAGGCTTCACGCTTGTTATTTTTGTTATGGCAACCTCTCAAGAGAAGGCAGGAGAAATACTCTCAAATAAAGTGCTTCCTCCCATGACACTGGTGTACTGCTCTTGCTTAGACAGTAAGAAATGGGGAAGGAGCTGTGAGTGGGGTTTTGCCAGCTACCACTGAAAGCCTAAGCAGTGTGCATCTAGCAGAGCCACCTTTGTCATCCTGTAGTACCAATGCTATCAGGTACTGTTGGTGATCAGCTGCAGTTCACAGACTAAGAAGAGTCCTGGAGGCAGCAGCCTACACTGCCTGAGGCACTTGCAAGCAGCTGGGAAGAGCCACGAGGCTGCAGTACCCTCCATCAGCCCCCGAGCCTGAGCTGCTCTGGCATTAGCCAGACTCTAGTGGGGCAGAGACTGAGAAACAGAATTCAGGTTAAAGAGCCCTGCCCCAGCTTACAAAGTCAGCAATGTCTCCAGAGGAACAAAAGGTGACTTGTAGTAAAGTGGATTATCTCCTTTCCCAAACTGAGGTCTGACATCACCGAAAGAGTCAGTCAGATCCCAGTTCCTTAAGTGCACACACTGGGTGAGTATTCTCAAGTGATTTAACCCAAGCAAATTTACTCTACAATTTATTGCAGAACAGCAGAAATGCCACCACTCTGGAGGCAGCTGGCAAAATTATGCAGCTGGCATAATTTGATTTCAGCAAATTAATCTTAGTTTTAAATGAAACCAAGTTTTGCAAATATTTCTTGCTTTAAGTATATAGCTGCTCTCACTGTACTTTCCCTTTATTTCCCTCAGCAAGTTGGGTATCCTCTTCAAGTAGGAGTCTCTCCAAGTAAGTAAAAGCATTATGGATTGCTGCACAATGTGAGGACATCTAAATAGAATTTCTCAAAAATCTCCAGTGTCCAAGCCTCTTGCTGTCACAGGTCTGTACCCCAACCGTACCCATCTCCCATTTCCAGTTCATCCACCACAGACAACAGAAAAAGCAATGAACACTCCTATGCCATCTTTCAAAAATTAAGCTCTATCTACACTGATTGCACAGGCCCAACACAGTAATTAACATAATATTTTCCAGAAAAAAAGCAAATCTTCTGGCCAATAGTCATACCTCAATAATTTCTGGGGCTAGCACCTCACAAAAAACACACCTTACTGTACCCATTTCCCCTTCAAAGCTGGGGAAAAATATGTATTAATTAAAAAAAATGTACAAGGAGATGTTCAGAAAATAACTTCTAAACTGCTGTCATCCTCCTGTGTTATACCTGTTTAGTGGTCAGGTGCGGCTTCTGGGTTTGGAAGACTCAAGGAGAAAGGAAAATTTATTCTACACAATATCCATGGGCATGAAGCTAAATCGCAGAACATGCTCAGTGGAATTTCCCTTTCATACATATTACCTGCTATTTAAAACTATAATTCTAACTATAAAACAAAATAATAGTCTCTAAAGGTTATTTCTTGCTTGTAGTTACAATCTCAAACAAAAGCCCAGAACTCTGCCTGGAAGATAACTAGAGCTGAGGGGACCAACGAAGCCACAATACTTCTGTGAACTTGTCAAAATGGGAGGGATGAGAGATTTTGCTTCTGTTCATGCTTCTTATTTAGGACTCTTGCTTTTCTATAGCTCTAGAATTAGTGATTATGTAGGAATAACAATTCAGACAAGACTTCTCTAAGCTGATCCTTATAAAAGAAGTTTAGCAAAACTGCATTATTTAAAACATTCTTCTTTAAATGCAGCATCTGCTGTCCAAAAAGCTTTGCAGAAAACAAGCTACATTAATTATTTTTTCCCATTCACTTTCTCACTTGATATATGAAATTATAAAGCCTGAACTACAGTGTAAAGAGAAAGAAGCAACTTGATAAAAGATGGGAGGAATTTAAACAAAATAATTACACGTATTATTGTATTAGGTTTACAGAGGCCAATCCTTTGTTTAAAAGAAAAGAGATTTATATTTGGCAAATGGCAAGGGTATGGAAGCAGAAAAGATCTGTTGTTATAGACAACATACACAGTTATTAGACAAACTGCAATTATGCAAAAAGGTGCAATGAGAGCCTTCAGTCTTCACCACCAGAGGTACAGCAATCCCACACTGAAGCTAAAAGCTTCTGCAGCCCAAAGGAGCATACATGGCCTCATCCTCTCTCCTGCCTCTCTCTGTCTGGGAGGCATCTCACACAAAGCTGATCCCTGCTGTGCTTTTCCAGGGAAGCCAGTAGATCTCGCCATCACTCTGAGACCACTGCTAGAACCATTTCTTTCTTTATGCCCTCTAATTTATTTCCATGCATACATACCCCTGTCACCACGCAGCCAGCCATACACATGTGTACACTGCAGCAATTCCTGCTCTGACTGTGGGAGCCAGCTTCATGCTCCTGGCAGAAACAGGCTGAATTTATGAGATAATTGGGAAAATAGGGACAGAAGGCTTCTGTGAACTGGGGGTATATGACAATAGTATTTATATTCGTGTCCATCTAAAAGCCATCATTAATGTGTGACTGAGCATTGCTAGGTGTCAGACTTTCCCACCCTCAATGGACCTTCCCTTCATTCTTTCTCACGTCATGAGAACAAGGGACAGAAATCACTCATTCACCAAACCCACCAAATTTGACACTCAGAGCTGTCTTCCAACTTGTAATTTCCTGCAATCTCCTGCAATCAAACCATTCTCATTTCTAACAGATGTTAATTATTGTTTCCCTATCATCAGGGTTACATGCAATCTGATTTGTGCATCTGCAAGCCTCATGGTGGTATCTGTTTCTTTGTTTGTTAGTGACTTATTTAAAATGTTTCATTAAGCCTGAAACAAAAGAACTGAGGCAGGAGGTTAAAGCATCACTGCAGGATTCCTTTGCTCTCTGACTACTGTTGGTACTCGAAGAGGACAGAAAATCTTTTGGATGCTGCAGATGTAGTCAGACAGCCCAGCCTCTCCCCCACAGTGAATTTATGACTTCAAGTTGTAGCTTTTAGAGTTTGACATCACTTCAATCCCTTTACGTAACAGAACTGCCATGTGTGGTTCATGCCATGCTCTTCAAAGGGAAGTCACGTATTCACCCTTAATGTAACAGAATTATACTTCATTATCTTCTGGCTGAGCAGGGCCACACGTTGTCTTGGCCGAAAGCAACACTGTGGCAAGACAAGATTTGTTTGAAAGGAACAGCATGGCTTTGGCATCTTACACCCTTCAAAAATCTAGATCATTTCCTAAACACCAGCTCCCAGCTATCCTTAAGCCATGGCTCTAGGGTTACCTATCCCAGATGCTTCGACTTCATATTCTATTAATAAATGCTTCTCTATAGCTTTAATTTTTTGTTTCTACAAACCTCCATATTCTGTGCAAGAGCATTTATTTGAGTACAGGTGCACAAAAAGATGACAGGAGATTCTCTCTGTTACTGAGCAACCTATTATATATTAATTAACCTTTTCTTTTGGGGAAGGGGTGGGCAAGGAGCCATGCAAAGGGGAAGAGAGATCTTTCTTTTCTCATTATTATTATTTTGCTTTCCAATCGCCTTCTTTTACAAAATGTAATAAAACAATAACAAAAGAATAAAATATTTAAGAAATTGGAAAGCTTTAGTTACTGTTTCTTTATGGGAAGCAAATGTGAAAACTCTTATCTGCTGCTTTGCAAGCAACATTGAACTTGATCTCCTTGGTTTTCTACCAAGTTTGTAGGTATTATCAATAGAAATGCTGTTGATTTCTACTGGTAGGACAGTGGAATGAGTCCTGCTGAGGACCTAGCCTCAGTATCACCAACCTTGACTCCTGAGCTGGGAGAGGGAGAAAAGAATGCTGAAGCCAGCAACGGGCAATACAGCTAAAGAAATCAAAGTGCTTTATGAGTTTCCTTCCCCTATTAATTTTAAGTGAGCAGAATTTATGCTCCCACTATAGGCCAAGAGATGCAGTTCTGACATCAAGTGGGTTTTTTTTTAATTAATATGATTAAAATGCATTTTCTATCTAAAAAGAAACTGAATATTCAGAGCTTAATAACTGGAGGGAGAATGAATTTTCTGTCTAAAAAGAAACTGAATATTCAGAGCTTAATAACTGGAGGGAGAATGAATTTTCTGTCTAAAAAGAAACTGAATATTCAGAGTTTAATAACTAGAAGAAGAATGCATTCTCTAAAAGCCTTCCAGGAAAGCCTTGATGGCTTACTGAACCCAGTTTCCTTAAAAAATACTTCCTTGCTCTTACTAGATTTGCTATACCATGATACAGAATCCATGCAGATGGACTTCTCCCTCCCCCACCTCTATTCCATGCCTCTTTCTCAGACAGATGTCAGATTTCTGTAGAGCCATGAATCCCCATACAATGTTGGTTGCAAGTGATGAAAAATCACTCTGGTGACCCTTATAAGGTACAAAATGTCTTTAAATATTAAACATTGTCAAGGCTTTCCCATTTTCAGGACAACATATAAAAATATCTTTACTGTGAATTACCTGTATCCGAGATCACAGCTTAACACCCACCCACCCACACCCCCACACATTAATACAAGCACACACCACTGATGATTTATTTTTTTTTCCTCAAACACAGGAAAAAGCAAGGGGGGAAGCTGGGAGGTGCTGTTATGACTGGCAGTAGCAATGTTGCAGCACTAATATAGGTAGTCACTGATCAATCCTTTTCTTGGTCTTTAGAAAATGAACACAGTGACTAATAGCTGCTTTTTAAATACTTGTGAGGCAATTCAGCCACAAAAATGGCAAATGCTATATGTAGTGATGCAGCTCTTAGCATCCCTGCCACGGTAGGACCTGCCTTTTACTATTGCAGTGGGGCACAGAGGAGTGAAGTGCTTTACCTGTCTTCACAGAGGGGTTCAGTGTCACAGGTAAGAGTAAAGAACCAGGAACACTGGCTGTACATGCAATCACTGAGAACTGGGGATACTATTTGATACAAAGCTGGGCACAACCCAGCAATGTGCACTTTCAGCCCAGAAAGCCAACTGTATCCTGCATGAGAAGCAGCATGGCCAGCAGGTCAAGGGAGGGGAGACACCACCTGCAGTACTGTGTTCAGCTCTGGGGCCCCAACATAAGGACAAAGACCTGCTGGAGCGAGTCCAAAGGAGGGCCATGAAGATGATGAGGGGACTGGAGCACCTCTCCTATGACGACAGGCTGAGAGAGCTGGAGAAGAGAAGGCTCTGAGGAGACCTAATAATAGCCTTTCAGTACCTAAAGGGGGTCTATAGGAAAGATTGGGAAGGACTCTTTGTCAGGGTGTGTAGCAAGAGGATGACGGGTAGTGGTTTTAAACTGCAATAGTGTAGGCTTAGATTATATATGGGGGAGAAATTCTTTACTGTGAGGGTGCTGAGACACTGAAACAGGTTGCCAGAGAAGCTGTGGATGCCCCATTCCTGGAAGTGTTCAAGGCTAGGTTGGGTGGTGTAGCACCCCAGGCTCTTCTCACAAGCTCATTGAAGGGGTTTTATGTGAAAAATATACCAGGGTCAAAAAATCTGCACAATGGCTTTATTAAAATGGCCTTCAGTTCTTTTTTTCCTGCACATGGGAGAAATGCTACAACGCTTCTCAGGCGGTCAAAATTACACACATTTACTGGCAAACTTTGGCAAATAAGGGAACTCTGCAAAAGTTTAAATTAAGCTTTCAATCAACATAAAATATTTCACAAAACACTGACTCAGCAAATTCCAACCCATCCAGGTTTAAGTTACTCAAATATCAAGAAAAGGAAATGAAGAGAAGAGGAAGAAGTAAAGAGAGAGAGAAAGAGAGAATTATAGCTACTGCCTTAAATCCAGAATAGATCCAGCTAGTAGAGATCCAAGAAACGGTAGGGCCATGAAATCACTGGTGGTTGCCTGGTGTTGGCTTTATTTGCTCCAGACTCCTGTGGCCATGCTCCCCCCAAGGTGGGGCTTCTGGTGTTCCAGCCATGGGGCTGGGTTAGGGGCTCCAGGATGTGTGGTGTGGGTCAGTGTTCCTGGCGTGTCAGCAACTGACAGATGCACCAGTGGCTCTCAAGGAGGCGGGGTATGGGGGCAGAGCACCATTCCACCTCGCAGAACCCAATCTGTCCCCTTCCATCCCACACAGAGTTGTTTTGAGCCAGTAATGACTCTTTTAATAACTTTTTTGAGTTGCTTACAGATGGAGCTTTCAGAAACCCCATCTAGTGGAAGGTGTCCCTGCCCACAGTAGGAGAGTTGGAACTGAATGATCTTTAAGGTCCTTTCCTTCTAACTCAAACCATACTGTGATTTGATGGATTCTGTGATTCTCATCAATCATGCTTTTGGAATTGTTTTCTTCTTACCAGCCTTTTAAACAAATTTAAATATCAATATAGTTGTTAGATAATGATGAGAAGATCTACCTTTCTGTGGCATTTGAAATCCACAAGACTGCGTGTTGCAGCTGGGAACTACAGCCTAAACTCCTGAGGGAAAACATGCAGTGAAATGAAGTCCTGTCACTAGTTAATCTGGGTTCAATGGAAAGATTACCTTTCTGTGGCATTTGAAATCCACAAGACTGCGTGTTGCAGCTGGGAACTACAGCCTAAACTCCTGAGGGAAAACATGCAGTGAAATGAAGTCCTGTCACTAGTTAATCTGGGTTCAATGGACTGAATTCAAACCACCAGCTATTTTGAGCAGGACTCTTTTATAACCCTTAATAATCATAGTTTGTCCACCAAACTAGACTAGATATATGAGACACAGACATTCAGGTTTCATCTTGATAGTAATTCTGAGAGCCAGGAGAGATGATAAAATAAGTACTTGTGTAGTTGCAGATCATAAGTCCTCAGGGTCTTGCACTGGCAAAGGACGTCAGGGAATGGGTATCACTGTACTTTGACCTCTGGTGCCATGAGCAGTTGGACTGAAATAATTCACAGGATTACAGATGATTCATGCTTACATTATTTTTTTCAGTAGGAAGCATTTGTTTTAGTAAGGCAGATGAGCTTGTTCTGTAATTTGCCACACAGAAGAGGAAATCCCTAATTCATCAGTTTCCAGTTTTTCACTTCCCTCACGCCATAGGCTTCCCCATTAAAAATGAAGGTGCAGAATCTCTGCTACAGGTGGGGAAGTTGCATGATCTTTCCTGCTTTTCAGTAAATCAAGGATATTGAGTTGCCTAATTGTAGTGGCATTAACAATACAGTAGCAATTTCCACTTCCAGAGTACTCTACTGCTGCAGAAATCAAATCGCTCCACAGAGATGTAGGTTACAAAATTCCTGCCTCTGTATGAGCCTGGGAAAAAATTAGCATATTTCTGATCAAATGCCCTTGTGGTTTTTGGCTGACTTCCAGCCTAAAATTCAAAAAATTGTAGTTCTCAGCTACAAGTTCTGTGAGGACACCTTAATTTTGCTATTCTGACCTCTGAGTAAAAGGCATCTTTGTTTCTTCATTTTATGCAAGTGAAGAGAATACTGCGTGTTAGTGAAATAAGAGTTATCTAGTTATCTCCTGGTCAAGTGTGGCAATGAGCTCAGGCATCTCCGATACCCCACCTATATTGCACATGAGCGACATTTAGAGTAAGTCACAAACTGGCATAATAAAGATGACATATTGGCTCATGAGAAGGAGGACACGCGTGGCAACAATAACACTCATACCAGTTCCTTGCTTAAGGCAAACAACATAGTGAAACAACAAGATAGCAACAGAATTTGTGGGCCTGTTCTAATGACTGTGTTCAAGAGATGGGATATCTGTTCAAAGTCAGTGCAATTACAGTGCTGGAAACTGATGCAAACAAGAAATAGGCTCCATGCTTTTATTTTTCATCCTTTTGTCAAAACATTTCCCTGGTTGGTAGCAGCAACAACAACTAAAAGGAATAGGAGTTTTCTTATTTGGGAGTCAGAGAAGGAAGGTGAACGAGTTTGAAGAACTCTTTGACATCAGTTCTTGGTGATAATCAGTCCACTGGAAGATGTGCTGCCACTTATTGTACTGCTTGGGGTTTGTGTTTTGGGGGGTTTTTTAAGTGCAAATGTCAAAAACAGAATGAAATGAGTATGAAATGAATGGAGGAACTTTCTTATTTATTAAACTTTTTGGTTTTGTTCTTAGATTAGCCCACCTCTAGTTTTATCCAGATGTGATTTAAAAACATCTTAGCTCCATTAATATTTTTGAATCCTTTTCCACTTTTTTTTCTATACAGTGAAAGAATTTTCTTCCTTATGCAGATCCAAGCTTGGAGGAGGGTGAAGCAGATACAGCTGCATAAGTAGTTTTTAAATTAATCAACACCTGAAGAGATGGAAATGTCAAAGACAACCAACAGGTGAGTTCTGTCAGTGGAGAGGACACTGGATCACCACTGGTGTGTAAGCTCTTGGGCTGCAGAATCAACTGTGATGAGGAAGGTACACTTTTGCTTTGAATTCTGTGAAGCCATTCCCTGACTAAGCATTTAGATACCTTATTTGTGTAAGAGTGTTGGGTTCTTCAGTGAAACAGTTTATAGCCCAGGCCACTGGAAACAGGGCTGGGAGTAGAGAGCCACTTGGATGGCATTCCCTTTGCTAATTGAAATTACAAACTCTAATGCTTCACTGTTCATTACTATCATCTGCCAACAGAGTGGCTGTTTATCTGTGTATTCTGGGCTCTTTTTCATTCTCTTTTAAAAAGATTATATTGCTTTTGTTCTCACATTCTCCATTTGGCTAGAATAAAAACTACTCAGCAGTATGTCACCCCAGGTCTTTCCCACATACTTTTATGGTGACAGGTTGATGTGAAAAGAAGTACTGCTCTGCAGTATGAGCCTTTTTTAATGTATGCCCTAAGCCAGTCTAATCAGATACACTATGACTTTTTGTATTGTACACAGTGCTGCAGGACATGAAAAGCAAAGCTTCTGTATACAGTCACGCAATAGTTCAGAATTGTAGAGGCTAAAAATTAGACAAATCCACTAAGCCATCTTACTAAGTCCCCTCAAGCCCATCTGTTTGTTCCCTGCAGTCTTGTTTGCCTCTGCTTTCTGTCTCATCCTGAAAGAATCAGATGACGGACTTCTGCTGCTTCCCTTGGGAGGCAGCAGCAGAGCCCAGGGCATCTTTCTATTAGGGCACTTTGGATGATACCTTTGGAGAACTGTGCAGTCTTCTTAGCTACTGGGCTTCTTCTCCGGGGTGAGCACTGCCCGCTCATTTCCAGGTGCCGGAACGTGCTGATCCACCAGATTAGACTTCCTTGTTTAAAATACACTAGGGAGGAATTGGTTCAAAATATGGGTGTTATTTATTCAGTGTGCTTTATATGCTCCAGAATACTGTAATTGGCATCTTTAAAATTTCCTTAGACAATTAGTGTTCTGTTGCACTTGCCATTATCACTCAAACCAATCAGAATCTTAATTTCATCCTTTCCATCAATATGTGTAAAGAACGGGGGATTCTGAAGAACCTCTGCCAAAGTAGCTCTTTGAACAGGTATGACTGTGGTGTTCAAACACGCACATTTTCCACCGGCACGTGCTTAAAACCAGACACTGGAAAGCTTCTTGTAATGTCAAAGGAGTGGAAACCAAGGGAGAATATTTTTCTCCTGTCTTCATGCTCCTTTATTCTTTCATGGAAGTAATTACCACTGAGTTGTAAAACAGCTGTTTTCCCCTTTTGAGGATTTGTTGGAAGAGAAGTGTTTTGAAATGATAAGGCAGAATTATTTTCCTTACTTTGTAATTGGCAGTAGTGTGCATGTAAGTGGCTTGTCAGTGGGACAAGTGAGAAAAGAATCCATTACATTTAATTATTATTAGTAATAACTGGAACAGAAGTCATGAGAGCCTTCAAATATCCTAATAAACAATGTGGCTTGACTCTACTGAGAACTTTGCACAAATCTGTGAGGTGGAGATTCGGCTGATTCAAAGGGGAAAGCATCTGAAAGTTAGGCAGATGTGTGTAAAACACCCAAGCAAAGAAATATGGTAAGGAAGCAGTACAACTCTGTTGGGGGCTAGGTGACAGGGGTGAGGACTGTGGGAGTTAAAAAAAAAAAAAAACAGGGAAGATCAGAATAGTGTGGCATCTGCTTGAAATTTGAGCTTGAGTACTGTTGAGAAGAGCAGTAGTGGACTAGGAGCCTGTTGTGCTAAGCATAGCACAAACACAGAGCAAAAGCTAGTCCTTGACCCAAGCAGCAGTGCAAGGAAATGTGGCCATTGATGCTATTCTCCTCCATTTAGTCTCTGCAGAAGCATCTCCCTGTTTATACTTTCTTGTTACTACTCCACAGAAGAGAAGGGAGCCGAGTCCAGTGACAGTAATCACAGAATCACAGAATGGCTGGGAGTGGAAGGGACCTCTAGCGATCATCTAGTCTGATCCCCCTACAGCTTCTCCATCTACAGCAGGTTGCATAGGATCGTGTCCAGGTTTTGAGTACCTCCAGAGAGGACGACTCCACAGTCTCTCTGGGCAGCATGTTCAAGTCCACTGTCAGCTTCAAAGCAGAGAAGTTTTTCCTCATATTCAGAAGGAATGTTCCTGTGTTTCAGTTTGTGTCCATTGCCCCTTGTCCTATTGCTGGACATCACTCTGGCCCCATGCTCTTGACACCTGCCCGTAAGATATTTGTATGCATTGATAAGATCCCCTCTCAGTCTTTTCAAGGCTAAATAGGCCCAGCTCCCTCAGCCTTTCCTTGTAAGAGAGATGCTCCAGTCCCCTAATCATCTTCATAGCCCTCCAATGGATCTTCTCCAGTCCTTCCTTGTCCCTGTTGTACTGGGGAGCCCAGAACTGGACACAGCACTCAGATGAAGCCTCATTAGAGCTGAGTAAGAGGGGCAGGATCACCTTCACTGATCTTCTGGCCAATACCTTAGGCATTTCTAACATGAACAGCACTCACTAGAAAACAGCAAGTAAATGCATATAAATGTACGCAATTATACAGATAAGTATTTAATGAAATAAAGAGGAATCCATGATCTTACTTTTGAAGTCCCACCTTGTCTAATCCCCATCATTTAAGTGATGTTTTGTCTAAATACTGAAATAAACATGGGATTTATCTGTTATAAACAGAACTTTAATCTGAGCCACACCATCTTCCAACTGCTTGTAAAACAACAACTACATGCATGGATCAGTGACAACTGAACCTTGAACCCCACATCACTGGAAGGCAGCTCATTCTTTCCCCCTTCATGCAGGAGAAGGACTACCCAGATAAATGTAAAAATGCATCACCTCCACTTTTTACATCTCAGAATTAAGAACTAGTATATGGAGCAACATCAGACATGTCCTGTTGTTAATGGTTCAGACTTTGGAACAGATACAAGTTGAAATACAGCCATTTAATTCTTCGTAAAGGAGTGATCAGCTCTTCCAGCAACTGTCGGTACCACTAAGAGGAGAACCTTTTCTGCTTGCTAACTACTAGGTAGCTGGATATGCTAAATAAACACCGACACTATGACAGACTTCACTGTGTAACACTAGCAAATGCATGAATTTACATCTGTATTTAAACCTGAATGCAAACTGAAACATTGCCATTACCAGGAAAATAAAAAGCCCAAATGCAATGATAATACCCTAGACTCAGCAAAAGCAAACAGGGGCAGATGCAGGAAAGTGGACATTTTGACACTGGCTCTAAACCATGTGAAAAAAAAAAAAAAATGGGTAAGTAGCAATTTTAAGCAAGACCGCTGCATTAAAGGACACATGCTCAGCAAGTGATGGATTTTACTGCTAAAAGGATTGGAGGCTCTTAATGGATTGTTAAAATGCTATTACAAAAATGGTTTAAAGGTCCACACTGTAGAAATGGG
>VXAY01001702.1:811219-923416 GCA_013399855.1 Oxyruncus cristatus
TCCGGGGGGGGGGGGGATTACTTCCTTCATGCCGATGTATCTCAAGGGTGTGCACACGTGTGCATAGAGTACTTTAATGTGGTGGTGGTTTGCTGTGATGGACATAGAATGTATGTCCACTACAAAGCAGTAAAAGCTGATTCAGTACTTTGCGTGAAATAAGTTGGTGCTCTCGGATGTCTTTGCAGTCATACCTACATGGATGTGACTTTAAATAAACAAGTTTGATTTCAGTCTTGGAATGGGATCGCACACCACAAAACTGCCCAAATCTAATATCCTGCCTTGTGTGGTGCAATGAAGCTTTCCAATGTTAACAGTCCACTTTCTTTTCCATCTTCAATCTCTACAGTAAAATGCTGACAGGCCTTGCTGGTGGGCCTTCCTGATAATCTTTTAGAAAAGAATAGACAGATGTATAAAATTCAAAGATAAGAAACCTCTAGGGGAAAAAAAAAGGTGCATTTACTACCTGCATGATTGAGAGAAGCTCTCAGTCAGTGCAAGGCATCTGGTTTCAGCTGCTAGCCTGTTTTCCCAGAGGGATTGGTCACGAATGCCAGATGCAAGACATCGGACTTCTTTTGTGGATGCAAACTATTTTTAGTAGCACTTTAAAGTTCATGAACAGTGATATGATTCTGAATTTATCTCCATGTTTGGTACACTGACTGCCAGCCTCTGCATAGTGGTGAACTATGTAGTGGTCTAAACATGCTGACATCTCCTCTGCCACCTCTTGAAGTGATTCACAGCCAAGTAACAAAGGAAGGACAGCTTGGAGAAAGCTGGTATCAGTCTGGTGGTATTGTCAGCAAAACTGTGAATTAATTTCCCCATGAAACTCCTCAGACCTCGCACTACTCAAAACTGATTTTTCTCCCCTAACATCAAGTTTTATTCCAGTTTCAGTCTTCTTGTCAGCCTCATCATTAGAAGTCTTGAGTTCCAAAAGGAAATTCCCCCACTGCCTGTGCTATCAGTGAGTCAGGACAGGATACTGGCTTTTTTCAGATCTTATCAAATGTGTTACAATTATCATGGAGGTATGCAATCTGCATAGTTATGCAAATGACTCTGTCCCTGAGAGGGTTATTTTCAGAGTTAATTGCTCCTGAAGAAGCAATGCTAATGTGGTAGTACGGCCTATGCATCAGCCTATGTCTGTCTGTCTGTCTACGTTCCAGACCTCTTACTCTCCAATCAGTTGGCCAGTTTCAATCCAATTAAGCAGACTGGTAAGAGTCCAAAAATTACAGATGTGTTTGGAAAATACAAGTGGCCAGCTGCAAGAGTTTGGAAACCCCATTAATGACACGCTGAGGGAAAGGCAAGGAAGGGAATGCAAAACTCAGCATCACTGGGCAATCACCATTTTATGGGGTTTGCCTCATGTAACTGTTTCTTAGTCATCCTCTATAAGAAGGATCAAAATTTCAAATACTTCAGCAAAATCAAACCACAACCATATATTGCAGGTATTCAACCCAAGTAATGACAACTGATGCTCCTTTTCCTTTTTCCCTACCACAATAAGGTGGTGATTTCCTACTAATCACATAGTATTCACCGTTTTTGAGTCTTGAGAGCTCCATCTCATCAAAGACACAGTAATGATATGAATCTACTCAATAATAAAATTAGATCACACCTGTGCAACAGAAGACCTCTGAAAGCCAACACTTTGAAAAAAATCAGGAAAATATTCTAGGAACAGAAACCTGTAATGTCAATTACAATACAAGTAAACTTTGCTGCTTCATTTCCTTCTGTCCTAAATGTGTCTCCCACTCCCTTCTTTTGCTAACCTTTATTCTTCTAGAGGTAGAAACACCCATATTCCCGGAGAAGCTCCTCAAATTATCAGTGCTCCTCAAGTGGCATAAACAAGTTGGTGCATTGCATATGGGCCAAGGAAGGTCCCTATGGGTTGCACAGGGAACCCTGGGTATCTTCCCACATGGTGAGGAGAAGTGTCAAATCTGTTTCCATCTCATGTCCAACACTGAGTAAGGTGCAAAAACATCCTATGCACCAGAATTCCTGCCAGGCACCATCTGCTGCACAAACACAGCTCTGATCCCAAGGCATATAACAATCATATATTGAGTCACATTGGCACTTTTTGTGGCCCACAGAAGTTTTCTGACTTGGTTCATCACCACAGTCTTTGAAGGAAGGACCTGAAATGCCCCAAATGGAGTTTTACAGAGAAGTAGCTCAAAACAAACAGGGATGGAGAGTTTATTGCATGCTTGGTTAAAAGCCTAGGAAATGAAAAGCAGACCTGCCTCTCCTACTGTACAGCCTACCTATGAGACTACCATAAAAAAATTCTGACAGTGTAAACTTCCTCTCTTACTTTATGGATCTTCAAATGAGCATATATATGTATGCACTTATGTATGCACTTACATGTGTATTCATATATGGGTATAAATATATAAATACAGACATACACGTTTTTATCTCAGTGAGCTTGGAATATTGTTCTAAAATATTTATGACACAAAGATCTCTGGTTGTTAATCATCTAATTCTGTTCAGAGGCAAGTGGGTTTCTTCAGTTATTTGTGCAATTTCATTTATGTCATGTCCTATACCTTATCCTATTAGAAGATAAAGCTGAAAGCAGAGACCCGCAATGGTCCCAGGACTCTGTTCCTCAGACTGCAAACTTCTTTGCGCTTCTGAGAAACATTTTGCTGATACAAGCTTAAATGAAATGTGTCTGAAATGAGAGTCCCTTAAGGATTCACATGGCTTCTTGAAAGGATCCTTACTGGGAAAGAGAAATACGTGCTGATCTGCCGGCAGAAAGGAAGCTAAATACTTTGTGAGACATTACGGAAAGCAGTGAGGCTTCACTTCCCTGTCAGGCCAAAATGGATGGCAACAACTTCATTAACATCTTATTCATGCAAAGCATCCAGCAGCATATGCAGGACATGGTTTGTAATGCTGGCCTCATTTTCAGATCTGTATTACAAAAAATTATCTTCTTATGTCTCTTCACTATGATACAAACTGTTAGCAGACTTGCAGTGAAATTTTGCTGCTATATCAAAGCATGCCACAGTGGCTCTTCTCCTATCTGTCAAAGGATATTTAGGTTTACTAATTGCTTTTCAAAAGGCCAGTTTGCTCCTGAACAAAACTGCTAATGGTAAAGAACACAATCATGCACTACTTTCATCATGATCATCTCACTGAAGTTACCATTTTACTAATTGTATTCACCAAATATGAAACACAAGCAGTTTACACAACTATGCAACTTTGATTCTGCATAATGAGAAGTGTCCATCAGTTTCAATCAGCAACAACCTGTGGATACTGAGGATTTTTAGGCTGCCTTGTTTGCAATTATCATTTGCTTACATTAAGGGAGCTGCTTTGAGTACAAGCTTTCAGCTTTGAGGCAATTTCTGGAGGAAGAAAAATGATTTAAAGGTACGAGAGGGACCACCTGGCAAGGACAGATCAAAAATTAACATGAGGAGTTTGACCTAACATGTCACTGATAACAAGGGTCACATAACGGACCAACCCTTAGGATGAAAACACATGATTCAAAAATGTGGAACTGAAAAGACTAAAATAGAATTGAAGTAAGGGAAGTATTAGAAAAATTTAGGAAATATTCCTAATAGCAGAGTCTGTTAGCTCCAAAATATGTTCCAACCAGCTGCTTGATCAGTGGGGTTTTCAGGTGACAAGGACATGGCTCATAGGCCAAACACAAAGAGTTATAGTAAATGGGGTTACATCAAGGCAGAGAAACCCTGCAGGCAGAAGAAACCTCGAAGGCAGAGAAACCTTGCAGGGATTTCTTGACAAATTGGAGGGCTGGGCAATCACCAAGCTGTGTCAGGGGAAGTTTAGGCTGTATATTAGGAAAGGGTTCCTCATCCAGAGGGTGGTTGAGCAGTGGAACAGGCTCCCCAGGGAAGTGGTCACAGCACCAGCCTGCCAGAGTTCAAGAAGCATTTGGACAATGCTCTCAGGTACATGATGTGATTCTTGGGGTTGTCATGTGCAGAACCAGGACTGAGATTTGATGCTCCTTCCAGCTCAGGCTATTTTATAATTCTGTGGGGTTTTTCCCCTTCCTCTGCTTTAAACTGAAAGGTCAGAAGCCCACATCCACTCCAAAAGCTCTCCTGAAAATTCTTACTAAAAGATTAACTCCAGCTACTGTTAAAATCCATTTCATAGCAACTTCCCTTACCTGACTTTATGAAGTCATTACAGCCCCAATCACCATGGCCTGCCAACTAACCAGTACAAATCAGAAAAGTTGTGATGTGTAAACTACTGCCAGTGTTAAAAGTCAGTCCTCAGGTCCTGCTTTACAAAGTTGATGTAGAATGCAACTGATACACAGCTTTACTTGAAATTGAAGTTTTGAGCTGTAATATGAGTTATAGAGAAATTTTTCATTTCATGAACATTACACACGTCTTTAAGCAGACAATCTTTCGATTTACTTCAAAGAACTTCATACAATCACAGGAAAGTTCAGGTTGGAAGGAACCTTAGGAAATCTCGAGCATGATCAAGCCAGACTTGGCTGTGAGGTGAGACCAGTTTACTTAAAGATGGGAACCTGATGAATCAGGATTACCTGTATGTTTAGTCACCAAACACATGCTTAACTCTACATGGTAGTTTTAAATTGCCATGTTTTAATGACTGTAGTTCCTTGATGGGTTGGGGGTTTTTTTCCTCCACCAAATGCTAGAGTACAGGTGCTGTGCCAAGATGTGTGAGTCCATCATGCAACAGGAATTAACACTTGGGCTGGGGACAAGGACTTCAACCATTTCCCATTACAGTGGGCTTAACATTCCCATCTTGTTCCACATTTCAGACTGCCCATAAAGTAAAACTTTACCCCAAACACTTGATCAGTTACAGTTGCTAATTTCGTACTCCACAGTTCAGGCAAAAGTAATCCAGAATGACTTTACCAGGTATTGCTCTCCTAATTTCATAGAAAAATGTCTAGAACCCAGTTGAAACTTAACACCCAGCAAAGCTTGGGTGCATTACTGAATATATCAGCATTTAAATGATCCAACAGTTCAGAGAAAGGCCTTTTACAGCAGTGAATATTATCATTGCCCAAAACTGAGTACCAACATGCTCTCAAACATCAGATTGGCACCAGTTGCGGTCTGCTGAAATAGCATCTCCATGTTAGGCATCACTATCACTCAAAGACAAGACACAGGGCATTAGTTAATCTGGTTTCTGGTCTTCCTACTCCTCCTGTTCAGGAGTAAAATATATCCTGAACGGCATCTGTTTCCTCTCTTCCTGGGTAACATTAGGAGCAAGGGTTTATTTCAATGGATTGACACAGGGAAACAAATGAGCCCACAGACTTTTCCCTCTGACAGCACTTCTACAATGGATACTGGGGAATTTACCAGAGACAAAGTTCTGGTTCAAGCCAACAATGTTTTCTGCCCCCAAGAGAGCACGTGTTGGCATCTACTACATTTATGAATTCAGCAGGTCATGGTGGGGTAATGCCAGGCCTCTACATGAGAAAACAGACGGCATAAACGTGTCGTTGGAGTTGCTTGCTACAGCAGTAGCACCAGGCATTTGTCCCAGTCATAGCTAAAGAAGGGGCTGGGAGGGCAAGAACTGATGTCTTACAGCACAGCTAAAAAAACCCCAAAACAAACAAGGCACAGAGAAATAATTCATTAATAACCTCTTAGGTAAAACGCACTCATTATCTTGTTTCTCACTATTGACACTGCAGTTATGTGTTTAGCAAACTCATAATAAAGCCTACAGTTTCAGAGGTACAAAAGTTGGCCACAAACAACAGCTTCCCAGTCCAATTTTTGTAGACAGTAACTTTGTAACAAGATAAAATATTTTCTTTTTAGGTTTGACCATGTTTTTGCAAAACGTATGAATATCATGAGTTCCTTTTTCTGCATATCATAAATGCATGCATAAAAGCCTTTTTTTAATAATTGGTTCTTGTCAGCTATTACTCTGCAAGTGGTGAGCGCTCCTGGGAGGGCACGGGGTGTGAAATCAATCAGGAATCTTCACAGTGCCGGCAGTGAAAATTCCTGTCATCTCTATGAAATCCCCAGGCTTTTCATCTTCTTTTTAGTGTCTTTTAGAAATCATTACAAACTTTGCAAAGGCGAAGACCTGACACACACAGAGCTTACATCTAGCAGAGTGGGGCTGAAGAGGGAAGAAGGACTCCACATCAGTGCAAAGGCTGTACACTTCAGACTGTTTATTGCTGTAATGATCTGGTTTTATTTTTAAAATCTTTCATTAGATTATTCATATCCTTTAAGCTACCTTTTCCCCTACAGTATTATAAACTGATATTCTGCTTACATGTCAGTGGTGAACTGCATATTGTGCCTTTGGCAGGAACTGTACTTCATAATTTTTCCTCAAGAAATGAATGATAAAACACTGCTTTACTGAATAACATAAAAATGCAGTTTATTACCAGCCTTACTGCCTGCAATTATTCCTGTTGGTAGTGTAATGGTAATCTACAGATCAACGCTGCCAGTTACAGGCCAGATCGCTGGCCCACTAATAACCCCAATATACCAGAAAGTTCACAGATAATAATGACTTCATGCTTTGATCTAGGCTAGACATGAATGCACAGTTTAGACGTATGAGACAGTTCTGAGGGCAGAAGCAATTCAGATGGATCCAGACACCAAAATAAATGAACAGTAGGAAAAATCAGAGATAGTGCAAATACTCCCATCACACAACATTTTTGTCTGCCTATTTTATATGTGATGGTATTAACTTTCCCTTTCAGCCCTTTCTCATATATAACTTTGTTTCCGTGCTTCTGCTAAAGTGCATACACAAACACAGGAAGATGGACAGAGGGAATTCACTCATCTTCGTTTTCCTGATCCAGCCTGAGACAACTGCAGGAAATGCAGCCTTTGCCTTGGCCATTACACTCCTACGCAAATATTTTGATGTTAGATGACAGCTTCCATTAGACTGGTATGGCATTTGGTTACTTCACACATACCTGCTGCTTTTTTTCAAAACCCCACATCATCCGACTAAGATGAGCAAACAGCCATGTCAACAAGGAGGGAAAGGGCTGGGACCACTGCTCCATTCAGTGGTCTCACTGGTCAGCAGGGCATCTCCACTGGAAGATATCGTAAGCTTTCAAATTATGTTCATGATCACTTTTAGCCTCCCTTATGACTTTTGAAGAGAAAGATATATAGATTAATTGAAAGGTAAACTGAAAACCTCCTAGAGGTCTTGACAACAGAAAAGGCCACTATTTACCTTTCACTTTTATGTTTTCAACTCTATATGTATCAGCACTCCCTAATGCCTTGGAATTCACCTTTACCATCACCTTCCTTTTCTCTCTTGATTACATCTCCCTTTTCAGTTTTCACCTTATTGCATGCATAAACAGCTATTTCTTTCATTCTTCCTTTTGCACAAAGGCATGACCATGTTGTATAACCCTCAATCAACTACCGAGTCACACTGATTTCAAGCTGTAGCTCATGGCCGTTTGTACGTTTGCCATCTCCAGACTCTCTGCTCTCCATTTTGATTTAACATTTGGTTCTTGTTGGCCCATACAGTTAATCTTGTTGTTGTTAAATACAGTAGCATTTCTCTCTGCAAATCCTGCCATCTGGACCAGTTCTCTACTTATGTTTCAGCAAATCACTTGCTTTTAAAAATCTGGAAGCATAGCGTCTCCCCTTGCTTGAAACTAAATTCCTTTCTTTATCACTGAGAAAGTGATGCCACTTCATGTAGGGCTGGTTTGTCCCTCCTACCCAAATGTACTCCTAAACTGCTGTCATGAGCCACCCTCTCCAAAATTACAGACACATAAAGTAAAACCTAGGTCTTTCAGATTGGGTTCACCTCTTTTTATTGACTTCGTTTTGGGTTTTTTTAAACACACCATATGACGAAACCACGAGGCATCTGGGGACACAATCTGCATGAAAGCTTTTACACAAAATAAAGCTGTCTTACTCTTAACCATTCAATATTGGGTGGTCTTGGAATTATTTAGGGTCCAATTATTTAGCCTCCAAATAAACAGCGAAAGTCAGTTATTTGTGTCATCTACTTCGAAAAAATTTGCTTGAAATAGAGCAATTAGCAATTTTTCAAATGGTGACAGCTGATCACTGCTGCTGATATATTGCCTGCTGCTGATATATTACTCTCATGTTTTAGAATTAAAACCAGACAGCAATGTATATATATTTCTATTCTTTGTGCATTACTAGCTTTATCTTTGAAGACTCAATATGCTATCAGAGAGAATTTTAACTGAATTTTAACTGAACTGCTCTCACTTTAATATTATTCTGTAAACATGACATTACAATAATCCAGAATATAGCTTTACCCTTGGCTGTTGGATAGATAACACAACCTTAGAATGGCAATTAAAGATACAAACAAAGACCTACGGTCAAGATTCTCAAGAGGTGAAGCCTCTGTGCATTAGGCCAAAGATTTTTACTCAGTCATAAGCTGAAAAGCTAATTTCAAAGAGAGTATCCATTGTCCTGATGAATCAGGAACAGCTGCCAAAGAGAAACTACAGCAGCTTTAAAGGAGTAAAAGGTACAGGCTCCAAACCCTTTTCCTAGCTTCCAGAGAAAATGTTTTTATCATATGCTGTTGTTCTCCACTTAACCTGGCCTTCAACCAGGCTGTAACTTCAAATCATTTCCATGGAGTGAGTTATCACACTGCACAGCTTCAGTGAGGCAAAAAGAAATAAACATACTAAGAGGAAACAAATCTTTTTCTCTTAGGCAGCATCTCCTGCCCCAGGTGCTGAAGTGCACATCACGATCAGCAGTCAGATCTTTCCCAGGCACCTGCTCCATCGTGGCTGGCCCTGCTCAGTAACCTCATCAAGGGTGAGCACCTTGTGCCTGTGTGTGAGGCCCTGGCTGAGATCTGATGTAGGACTGCAGAAGCCTTCCAGCTCCTTTTATAAGTCTTCAGAGCAGGCTAAACTTGTTTTTCTTTTCTGTGCTTTTAAAAGATGCATTCATTTTAAGAACTTAAAATGTGAATTTGATTTCCCTTGCAGTTATGGTACCACAACAATGGCTAAGACACTATATTAAGAGATGTATTTTCTAATTTAAATTTCTTATTTTCTTACATTTCATCTTATCTCTGTAAATCACAGAATGTATGAATTGCTTAGCAAAATATGACTATCCCCAGTCTCAAGTGCAAGAACCAGATGTAGGAAAATAAAACTCAAAAGTTTTTTTTCTGCTATAGATGCAAGACTCAATTTAGAAGAATGCCAGCCAATGTTATAAAGCTGCTACTTTTACCATTTGGGCACACAAAATTCATCATTAAAACTTACAATTAGATAAAGGATCTGAAAGCAACACAGGTTTTAAGATGGAAAAATCTTCATCAGTGAAAAAAACACAGCATCAATTTAAAGCTAATCTTAGCCCGAGATCTGAGAGAAAGAGAATAGTACATAGAAGGGCAGCAAAATAATTGAAGAGTCCTGGTCCAGGACTCTTGTACATATATGTGACAGTACACTAAGTTTTATTATCACCTGACCTAGACCACTGCTTACAGGATATGTGAACATCTATACTGCAGTGGATACTTTTTGTGTAGGCACATAAGTTAGTGCAGTTGCCTTCAGAAATCTCAGCCTGGAATATGCCACAAAATGCAAATATTAAGCCTTATCTAGAAATCCTCATAGAAGGTATGTATCACAGTGTTTTGTATTACAGTATTACATGTGTTTTGCTTTGATTCTAGGTTTCCCTGACATCACAAGAGGATCTCTTCCTCTAAGGATTTGGCAATTACAGCTTTATGTTTGGCACGCTTGTATTTGCTTTAGAAATGAACTCACAAAATACATTCCAGGTCTTTTTACAAATAAAGCAACTTTAACATTGCTGTTTATAGAAATAATATTGTCACTATCTGAGACTCAGAAACTATGCTTTCCCTTGTTTAAGTACTATCCTGACCCATTACACAGCTATTCTTTAAAAGGAAGGAAATCCTAGCTCCTCAACTCCATGTCTACGTTGGAAGTAGTAGTCCTTAATCAGATGTGAAACGGCAAAAGGAATGAATTGATGTCACTCGAACTACACAGACAAGGGAAATGAATTAACATGATAAGTATTTGCTGCTCTCAAGGCAGCAAATTGCAGGCTGGCTGAACACAAATAAAGAGACAACATGTTATGAAAAATGGCTGATTGGGTATTCTCAACAGCCAAAAAGCTGCTCAGGATGCACTGAGAGAGAATTTCTGCAGCCAGAAAAACAATTTTTGATGATGATAAGAAGAAAATAAAGGAATCCCTCCTCCCACAAGCTTAAAATTACCTAAGCGTCTAAGAAGAAATCACATTCAAACCCATTAAAGACAGATTAAATTAGTCAATTTCATGTACTTATTGATGAAAAAGATGCTATTTGGTTACCTGGGAATTACTTTAAAATGCGTATTTTAAAATACATTGGCTGGTTCTTTCTGATATCTTGCTTATGCTTCTTTCCAAATATCAGAACAGTACAGCTTAAGTTGGGGTTCTGTTCATGTGCTGCTTGTGAAAGTTTATTTCAATAACCTCACTGAGAAAACACTGCAGCCTGCTTGTTAGGAACACATCTGAGGAGTGCAATTTCTTTAATTGCAGGCAAAGATAATGTTTTAAGTCATTCTTTTACTTTAAAATCTACTAGAAGCAACACCACAATTTTTGCCAATCTTCTACCTGCAGTGCAGTATTAGAAGCTGCCTGACAGTGGCTCCACATTCAATTTTGAAAACCTTGTCTGAAGGAAGGAAACAAGAAAAAAATCAGAAGAACACTGCATCCCCTAGAAATTGTGGATCTAAAGCTTGCATTCACACCTACCAGAACCTGAAGAAAACCAGAGATTTCTCCTTTAAGCTTTGTTATTCTAGGCTTCTCTATAAAAAGAGGTGGAAATATTTAGGCATTCAAATAACTTTGAGAAACCAACACACCTTATGCAGGGCACTTCCACTGCACAAGCATGCTCTTGGTAAGTTCAGCAGTGATTGTACACTTGGTGATTAAATGGAGTTGGCCAGCAGGACCCCAAGCAGCACCAATCCACTTGGGCTAAGCGCAACATGATAGTGCCCAGACCCATCGTGACTCTGGGCAGCACAGTGAACTTTGCCTTGCAGCAATCCAGTTTTCACAAACTATGTCTTCAGAGCACATAAACAAACTTTGCTAGTAATTATACATGTATTTAGAAGGCACCCTTCCTCCAGGAATCACAAAGTGCTTTATGAATATCTACACATTCTCTGTAATAGACTTCTTGTTTAGAAATCCCAGGATTGCCGGTATAATTGGCAAATGACATTTCACTTGGATGTGAGGTACTTCAGCGGCATCATCACTTGCTGGTTGAACAGAACTACTTTGTCTTTCTTCAAACTAGCAGTTAGAGACAATCCCTGTGCTTTTGAATTAATAAAACAGCTGAAATCTCATCTCTGGCTTAAAGACTGTTGGCTAGGTTGAATGAAAAAGCTATTTCACTAGAATTGATAACAGCTGGGAATAAGAGTTATCTCACAGTAACATCTGTGAACAATGAATACTCTGGATTTTATCCTGTCTTTCAGTGGTAAAATTCAGCTGAAGCTGTATGGCTATAAATCTGAGTAGGATAGTTGGACTGCATTACCAAACATGTTCATTCTGTTAAAGCCACCTAAGCTTTAAAGCTAAAGAGGCATTTGCATCATGATTTAGTGAAATCAGTTCATTTCAGCAAAGTGATTAAGACTCCAGAACTATTTGGACAGTAAGTTGGTTGCTACTGCCTGTTCTAATACCCAGAAGATACAGTTTGTCCTCAATTATTTTTCACAGTGCTCAAAGGCTGTCTGATCACAAAGTGATTTTTTTTCCATTATCTCAATGACTGTATGTTTTCTAGCCAGACAACTACAGGCACAAAAGCCAGCATTTTCTTTATGACCAACACTTGATGACCTTGAAAAAACCTGCAACAGCAGCCTGTAGGACATCTATGGAGATCAAAGAAACAATTCAAGTTTGTATTCGAGTGCCATTCTATGTCTAGCACTGTCTGGAGTGATGCTACAAGAACTGCATATTACTAGTACGCTCTGCAAGCACAGCGACAGAGCTGGAGAGGCCAGTAAACAAAAACACCACAATTGGTGGTGCTCCATCTCTGTGAGCAAATCACCAGAAATCCCCAAATAAAAATTATTTTTTCACATCTAGGTAAGTTATATCCACAAATGCAGACGTTCTAAAAACATTATACCAATGCATATTTGAGACAGACTGAGGAGGTGGGGGGACTGTGTAGGCACTACATAACTTATCAATTAAAACAAATTACTTCCAGGATAATACTACATAGAGGGCTGTTATGCAGCTGCTTAACATCAGATTTGCAGGACACTCAGAGTGCCACAAAATGTTATGAAATTAATATGCAACTGAGGTCTGTCCCACCTGTAGATTTAAAACTTCCTTACTTATAAAGCTTCTTTAATGGTATCCAAGAGAGCTGGTATCCAAGAGCTCAGCTTTATGTTTCAGGCAGGAGATTCTGCCTTTTGCAACAAAAGGTCTTTGGCCCAGCCAGCTTGCCCTACCTGGAGAGATGAGGAAAGAGAAGCCAGGAGTGTTGATCCATCTCAACACTGGCTGCTTTGGAAAGTCAGCAAAAATGAATAACTAACTGTCTAGCATTTATATTGCTCAGGGGATTTTTAAGTCTTTATCTACTGCCAACTCCTCACACAAGACAGCAGACAAGCACCAAGGTGAACAGCAGGAAGCTGGAGAGGACACTTGGGATGCAATTCAGAATCACATGGGTCCTCCAGTGGAAAATGGCTAAAATCCATGACTGGGCATAAGGAAGTGCAGCTGGAAGTGTTAATTTTCTAGGCAAGGACAGAGAGTTTGCACTTTGCTTAACACAACCAGTTTTGTAACAGTCAAACAGTGCTTCAAAAGTGTACCTGGAAAAACTGCCTGATTGCACATATGATCCTTTAGATCAAACCTCTGAGAACGAGGGTGGCCACAGAAGCAATGAGAATAATTAAAGGACTGGTTTCCTTCTGCCTCTCCAGCTCTGTTAGAAGAGGGTGAGTCACATACATCTTTTCTTAATTACTGAGCTACAATTCCACCTCCCCCTTTTTCTTCTCCCACTTCTCCAAGGCTTCTCTCCAAAACATGTCTGCTATGACCAGGCAAATACAAGACCAGCCCTTCCCCAATAGATGTGTACAGCTGTCAGTACACAGCAGTTAAATAAGCTGCAGTTCCCATTTTCCATGACAGATCCTGTCACTCTTTCTGCGCTTGGCAGTTATGCAGTTCAATCCCTCCTGGAAAGGCAGTTAATTCACCCAGTTAAAACAGGAGGTGAATCAATGATACCATTATCACAAGTGAAACATGGTCAAGATACCAAACTGAGCACCCATACTGTCATGCTGAAGGAACGTCTGTGCCATTTCTCATGCTCAGAAGACAGAGGAATGAATTTACAATGACTTCAGTTAATTTGCCAGCTCCTTCTCCTGTCCCGAGAGAGAGAAAGGTTGCTCCAAGGAGAAATTCAGAACAAAAGTTAATCTCTTTCTCTGAATTGCCCTTTCTAGGAACCCTATGCATCCTTGTTGACAGGCGAAGTCACATCTGTCACCCAAGTCTCAAGGTAAACCTCGTACATATTCTTTGCAGAAAGACTACAGCATTTGTTATTTTTTACATAAAACCTAGAGGTGCTTATCACCAGAGCTAAGCAGTGTGGTGTGCCACATCCAGCAGAGAGTAGCTTACATGCTTTGTAATAGCTTAGAAAAGTACTTTTAGATGTTCTCATGTCTCTAGAAACAACTGTCCCAATAGAAGAAGTATCCTATTTTCCAGTGCACTAAGCATGCATCACTGATGTACAGAACCTCCAAGCAAGATTTTCCTGATGCATTTAAAACATGCCCACATATGGATATGTCATCAAATCCAGACTCCTTAGCCTCCTCATTTTCAGCACCATGTCAATTTTAAATGATTCTGGCTTAGCGAGATGGCAGGATGCTGAAAACACTGTCAGCAACTGGCAGGCTGACTCCGTTAAAGTACTCAATATTGCTAACATTGGTTAAACAGGACTTAAAAATTACTCCCCTGCAAAATCAAATTCAAAAGGTTCTCCCTCACACTGCCCACAGCATGAATAGCTCACAGATTTCAATCCACACAAGCACAGGGCCTAAATGGTCCCCTGACCATGGGTTGTTTTGCATTCAGGTTCAAACAAAAATAAAATTACAAATGGAAAAATTACTGGAACCACAGAGGATATAATTTGGCAATTAGTCAAAAATCTGCAGAAGCTCATACAGAACAGAAGGCGATTCAGATACCAGCTTTGTAATGATATGAACCAGTGAAGCCAAGGGTGGGGAGTGTGGGAAGGGGTACCAAGTTTTAATGAAAGGTCTTTTTTGAGCTATGGCAATGTCAGCCTTCCTTACATAAAAAGCAGTTTTAAGGATCAGAATTACACTCTCAACTCCACAGAGGGTTGCAGGAGATTATACCACCCAGAGACTGGGATCTGTGTTTGAATGTATTTAATCACTGAATTTCATTTGGCTCAAAGTACAAAAATGTTTTCCTGGTAAAAACCCACCAAAACCCCCATGTATTCTCTAAAAACAGCAATTCTGAAATTACCAGTTCTGAGTATTTAAGAACGTCTTATCCTATCTCTAAAACCAGAAAAGCTCGACTGTGGGTGGCCTTGAAAGAGTTTACAAATGTGCAGAGGTGGACCAACGAATCCATCTGAAATCAAATGAAACTCCAAATCCTCTACTTGGTCCCTCTACAGGAAGCTTTATGGCCTGTGACATGTACAAGCTGGAACAGACAACACTAATGGCCCAGCTTTTAAATGTACTTATTTGAGCTTGAAAACGGCACAAGGCAAACACTTCCACCATCTCACAGAGTATGTGACTCTGGGCTCCCTAAATCCCTCAGAGGTGCTGTCCTTAACGCTCATGTCATCTGCAGGAATATTATGCCTAATTTACCTCTGTATTGTTAGATCAATAACATCAGCAACCTACTTCACCAAGCAAGCCTGTCCGTAGTCTGGTAAGAGTTCAAGCTTACAGCTATCTTTCATAATCCAAAATATTTTGCATTCTGCTGGTGTTTAGACTAGACTCAAATACTTAGGTGTTCAGTGGGATTGCTCTGTATGATAACAGCCCCTTGAAGAAAGAAAACAATTAATCTCTGTGGAATCCGGGGAATGTGCAAATCTTCCACACCTTTCTTTTGAATTTGTATACAGGTTGTAAATGGCCAGGTCACAACAATAACCTTATGAGAAAGAAGACAACTTTTTTTTCAGAATCATTCTGTTCAATGTGCATGTCAATGTCTGAATAGGGTCTTATTAGTCAGCAAATAGAACAAGCACAGTATACATCATTTAGTATAAATATATTCTACAGATAAAGAATATAATTAGCCTGCAAAATGCAGATCATCCCCATAGTACCTTGCCTGAAAATTTCCAACTTTGAAAGCCAGGAGCTTTTTCTCCCCTTTACTTTTTTTAGATTTTGATAGCACAATCACTTTCACAATGAATTAATTGTTCTGTACACATTCCTTCTTAATTTACTTGCTGAAGTGTGGAGCCTAGTGTGCAAGAAATAATTCTGTTTTCTTGGAAATCTGTTTTTCTGAGCAAATATCCAAGGAAGGTTAGTGAACACTTCAGAAAAATTTGGCTTGTAATTTTAGGGGGAAACCTGTAAATGCCCTTTTAGTTTCTAGACAGATTCACGTGGACATTACGAGGTATGCAGATTTACTGAATTAAGTCAAGCTTCTCTGAAGTACTGATAAAAGCAGCCGTACAGCAGCACCACATCAATACACAGGAGAACTGAAATGATAATGGCTCAACTACCAATGCCATCATCTGCAAGAACATACCACTGAATTTGGTTACTCTGTGATGAGTAAACAAGTTCAATCCATCTCACACTCAAGTATGAATAATTTTCCAAGTAATGGTGATATGTTAAGTCATTGCTGCTGAAAACTCCATCACACCTACCATCACTCCCCAGAAGGGAAAATGGGCCCTGCTGTTAGGATCCCAGTTTATTCTTCAGCGGCAACATCTTCTTGGTCTGTCATTTTTCTCAGAAACAGTAAAATTCTTACTAGCATTCTATAAGGAAAGACATTTCATTTTGGTATGGATGAAGAAGTCTCATTACCCATTTCTGAAGCAGAGCCAGAGCAAGTAGTTTACTAGCCGATAGCAAGAAGTTAGCTACTCACCACCTTGCAGCAGCTTCTTGCATGTGACCCTGCCCCAAAATAGCATCCCACCTAACAGTGCTCACTTAGTAACTCCCTCCCCAAAGCCTCATCATCTCGCCTCTGTAGCCCTCAAAATTTGCATCATACGCTGCACATCCCCCTGGGAATACTTGGGCTTCTCACCCCCGCATGCCCACCACTTAAAAGTCCTTTCACTCCCAAAATACTTCCTAACCCAGATACCTGAGCATTTGCCCCAGACACGCTCATGCCTCCAGCTCTCTCTCAGCTTTCTCTATCCCTGGCCTCCCTCAGCTGTGTCCCATCTTGACTTTCTCTGGGTTTTTTTTTAGGGGTGGTCCAAATAGTCAGAGCCAGGCTGCTGCTATGAAAAACCCACAAGGCACAACTTTGAGAGCAGAAAAACAGAACAGGCAGCCCCATCTGAGAAGATGCCTCCATTGACTGATGCCACTGCAGCCTGGAGAGCCTGGCCAGGAACGAAGAAGGTGCACAGCTGCAGATATAATTGGAGGAATTACACTTGCAAGACCAGAAGCTGCAATATGACTAATGCATCTAAGATAGTTGATGTATGTCCTGGAGGCAGCTTATATTTTATTCTACCCCTAAGCAAAAAAGTAGACAGCACAGGGAAAGAATGATCACAGCCACCCGCTCTCCTTTATCATGACACACCTTTTTATTTCTGTAGGGCACTTTTGCCAGCGTAAGAGTCTCCCCCTGTTCTATAGCCTGAGGATAACAGAGCAGCCAGGTAGCTTACATAAATGCCTTATTTTGACAGCAAGTCTGCTTAGTTTCAGCATCTTTTATTATGTTTGTCTTTTTTCTTTCTTTCTCTTCAGTTCTGCTGAATTCTTTTCTTAATGACAATCAGCAAAGAATTAAGTCATTATTAGAAGAGAGAGATAGCATCTGGAAAGTGGTACACATCATACTAAACAAGCTTACAACAGATTCCTGGGCTACTCATCTTGATTTATTTGAATATAGTTGATCAGACAAGTATATTTCATTCTGTATCTAGGCCAAGGTTTTAACATGATGTATGGAGATAGGTAGCTAGCTAGGTGCTCATCAAACCTCAAAAATAAAATTGGTGAAATCACGCCAAATGCGATTGAGTCAGATGAAGCTGGAACAGAAAACTGCACAGTGGCAGAGTACTGTTCATGTTCTTCTGAGTCACACAACACAAAAGGTATTTAAAATATAGTAAGACTTCATCATTTGCAAAATGAAAGGCAGTCAGGCATTTTTTTAATTACGCAAGCTTTGTAACAGATATGCAATGAAAATTGACAGTTCCCTGACTAGTGAACTTTCTGTCTCAATAATTAAAGTCTCTTGTATTACTGTAAAGTAAGTGTGATCTGGGTTCAAGAGCTCTAAAAAGCAGCTGGTTGAGTTTACAGGACAAAGCATATAATAGCTATACAGAAACTCTCCCCATGACCAATACTCTCAGAAACCTGGAGCCCCCCTACAGAGACTTCAGTGGCAGGAGTATCTGGAGGTATATAGCTGGATCTACTGAAGGCAAGGCAATAAATGCAAACACACTTCTCTTTCTCTATGAGAGTGAAGGAAGATTGACAATTTCACAGAGGCAGTTCCTTCCTTTCTGTTGCTGCAGCTCTGTCAGTGGACACTTTGGAAGATATGTACCAAACAGGGATGTCCAACTGCACTGTACTTCCAAAGCCTGCCATCTTCTGCAGTCCCTGCAACCTTGTGATTGCCTCTTTTCCAAAGGACCTTCTTCTCCTGAGCACTTCCACTCAAGGAAGTGCTTCTGGACACCAGTGTCCATATCACCTTGTACTCAACAGCCAGTCTGCACACAAACCAGTACTCCAGGAAACTCATCTGGAGACAGTGTCAGAAACAGATTTTTAATCTGTTTTAACAGAATCATAGTCTATCCAGCTGCCAGATCTGCAGGACCATTGCAGTCTGATGTAACATTATAACAGGGGTAATAAAACAGTAGAGTTATCTCTTCAACAGCTGAAAACTTTGATAAGAGCAGCACTACAGTGCCCAACCATTTTGGCCCTTTTGGATACATGAGTCTGAACTCTTGTTTGGATTAAACCATGGGCTAAACCATGACAAATGTCAGTAAGTTACTCTCTCATGGGGAAAATGGAAAATACCCTGCTACATGACAGGCACGGTTAGGGAGTCATGCCAGCAGAGAACTAAAAAAACCCAGCATCACCAAGTATTTCTCATCCTTCGTTCTGTGAAAAACTGCCACAATTAGAACAGCTTGAAATAAAACTCTTGAAAGAGCTGCAGTGTTTTAACCATCCCAATTCTCTAGTGCCCCACACTTCTCCATCTTGTGAGATGTGGCTTCCATTCCTCTGCATTTGGACAGTGAACTGCTACTTCATTCCCTATGTATGCATAATTTTTCTTGGGTAAAACAGCACAAGAGGTATGGATGCAAAACGGTTATAAAGTAAGGAAATGTAACTCTACCAAACTCCTCCTGCTGCTCTTGGCAGGATTCCGTATTAGCTGTAACCAGCTCTGCTAGCTGTTAGGCAAACACTTCTGATCGAGACTGATTGTAAAAGAAAAGTTTCAGATCAACTTCCTTTTTGCTGTTGATCATGATTGTCTTCCCAGAGTAATCCAATGCTTGCAGCCCAGCAGGGTCCTCCTCCAGAGAAGTGGGTTTGACAACTTGAAGTCTCAGGGAAAAGAAATCTTCCTAACAGTAAGTAAGTATCTCTTTTGCAGGAGACCTGGGTGAATTCTGAGGAACAGACAAAAAAAAAACCCAAGCACTGCTTACTAATTGCAACTTCCTTTAGTGCAATTCACTTCCCAGTGTCATGTGCTGCATAAATGAAATCTCAGAACCAAACCTGAAGAAACATGCTTCCAGGTGCGGGTAGATCAGACAGATGGGGATCCAACTGCAGAGTATAGTCAGATTTCCACAGGATTCTTCTGCATCAGTGATGATGCTACAGTTAGAAGTGCCCAGAAGAAACTATGCCCATCTCATACAGCAAAGCACTTCTAGTCCCATCTGGGTGAGAACAGAAGAAACACACCCTAAATTCCCCTTGCTTTCACCAGTGCCATCACACTGAGTCTGCTCCACAAGCCAGCCATGGGCCAGTCACACAGCCTGTTCCACATTCATGTGTACTTCTGCATGAAAAAACCCAGACCTTACACTGCAAGTGGCACATTTTCAGTTAGAATGTTCTTATTTTCTGATTATATTTTAAGATACAGATAGGTGTTAATGTTATGAGACAGATTTTTCAGCCATGGGGCTGGTTAGGTCAGTAGACTGGCCCTAATTTTAAACCAAGCACAGTTTTTTCTCCTCTGCAGAAACTTCAGAAAATTTCCCTGCTAGTGCATCAGTGCTTACTTTGTACTTTCTTTGATCCAACGGCTTTACTACTCACCTGAACAATTACTGAGTATCAGCAGACTTTTCTATTTCAGATTCCAATACAACTTTACCAGGAAATAACCTGTAACTTTTATGGGTATTAATCATCTAAGTTATATATTATGTTTTGTACTCCATTTTGTATCCTCACTCCTGCTCTACCTGCTGCATATGTGCAAGAACAAAGGCTAATAACTAGGGGCATAGAGGTCATCTTTCTTGTGAAGAAAAAAATGCCAGAAACTGAAATATTTTAAGACTCTGCAAGCACAAATAATGAAACAATTAAACAAACACATTTTTCTTTCAGAAATTCCTACCTCATATCAGTCCTCAGTTCCCAGGGAGCAACTCTGCATTAACAATCAAGTCCGACTGGAGACTATGGTTGGCCCCAAGTCTTCCTCCAAACTCTTCCCCTCACAGCCAGCATGCTATAGGTATCTACAGGCTGAGAATGCTCTCCCAAGACTGAAATTTCCACTGGGAGAAGGAAAGGAACTCGGCACGCCATACCGGCACCAGTGGTGATTCTGGGCATGCCACACCAGTCAGGCCATACAGGTGACAGCCTGTGCTGAACAAGTTCACACAAATGGTAATAGAGGCCAGAGAACAGAAGAAAATGGATTAAGAAGACATTTAGGTCTAAGCTCCTTAACAACCTAAATGCCCTCAAAAAAAAAAAAAAAAATCAAAAAAATAGGTTAAAATAAAGAAAGAAAGAAAATAAAGAATTTGTGTGGGCTCTGGTTAATTTTATACTCTCTTCTGACTGGTTTCTATTTTTCAAGTTTCTTTTAGGGCTGTAGTTTTTTTAATGTTTCTAGTCTAATACACTCAAAGAACTAAAAGTGATTAACAACATGAACTGCTTTCCATCACCAAATTTTATGCGAACAAAAACTTTTTTAATCAGGGTGAGTCAAGTAATATAACTCCAACTTTATAAGGGGAAAACAGAAACAGAGCAGTGATTTATTCAGAAAAGTGAAGGCGTGGAGATAGTCCCATACTCTTCAAGGCTCTCACCATCCCTAAGCAGAAGATAATCATGCATAATGATTATCAACAAGGGCTGTTCCTCTCTCTCTAGGTAACAAACTTCTGATGACATTCCAGTTTACAAACTTAAATTTGCCCCTCTGCATCCCCAAAGTACTTAAACAAAATTTATAGAGACAGGCAGTGAAATGGATCTGTGAGAGAAGCTAGCTTGCTAACTGTTCTAAAATGAAAAAGGAGCCCATCTCCTGTTATAGCAAGCCCAATATTTTACAAACCTCCAAGACTGTTGATGGAGCATCTAGAAGAGCACTGTTTATTTACTACAGCAGGGGAAGCATAAACAAACTCTGCCAGTAAATCACTTTCAGCAAAATTACAGGTTTTGTTCTAGAATATGGGGCTTGATTCCCTCTGGCCTTGTATCTTCTGCAGTCATTTACATCAGCATGAAACATATTGATGGCCTATGGAACCACTTCTTTGATGTAGCAGCATTCTACCTACATGGCACAGTCATCTGCACTGCTGTAAATGTCTCAAATAGCACAAGGCTTTTGTGCTGTGGAAGAAACAGTATAGTCAATCTGTTGGACAATGCACAGGCATACATATATTAAAAAAAGAAGAAAATCAACCCAAACCAATCAATTATTGACATTAAAAATCTGCATATATATTAAGAAGAGTTAGAATGGGAAGAAGACAGCTACAGCGGACAGAGTCAGCCTTTATTAAGACTGTTTTATAAAGGTCACAAATACATCTTACACATGGAACCAGTATTAAAAGAATGACCATGCAAGTTTAAAGCTTGCATTTTAAAGCTTTAAATAGACGTCTGAATTACAGTTCCTTCAGCAGCCTTAATCCAGCTATCAAGCTTACTTTGGAATACAAACTTTAAAAGCTCATTGAAGTTTTTTTTCCACAGGGTGCTTCCCTCAATCAGTGCATAGAAGTCACAGTTTTTATAGCTACTAGACAACTATTAAGCATGACCGCTTTCTCATCATACTTCTACATTTAGCTGCAGGTCTTGCATACTGTGCACTATTCACATTCTGCTCAGAAGTCTGAAGAATTAATTTCCTGCTGACCAAGTCTATGTTATCATCAGGACTGAATACAACCGTTTCACAACTATCAGTTATTTTTTGCACTGTATCATCCATGTTTTATGTATTTTTAAGTGATTTACAGAGAGATCAAGGTCAAAAATATTTCCACTGGATGTCAAGAACCCCAGCTGAAAAGCACAGGACACGATCTTGTCTAGGGATGACTTCATTTGTGGTTGTGGGGCTTAACCTTTCTGCAAACCAGGACTCAAGTCTCATTCAGTAAAAGAGGATCTTACAATTACAAATAAGGGAGAAGTTTGCTGCAACAATGCTGCAACAAGAAAATGCTGCAACAGGCAGAAACAGAGCACCACAGCCCTCAGCTGCCTTTAACGGTACCATTTCTTCCTGCAGTCTTGTTTCAGTTGCTACGCACTTCTCAGCTGCTGAAGCAAAGTAAGTGCAACAGCCTCTCTTCTGTACTATAAACGAGACTCAAGTATTGTGGAAAACTCTGAGTGCAATCATCCAGTTAGAAAGACAATTCAGAAAGAACAGGGGGGAATTCAGGGTCAAGGAACTGAATACCCCTCCTTCTAGCATTTCAGTCTTTTGAGCACTGGCCTTTATAACCTTAATAATATTCTTCGGAACTACCTTGTTGCCTGCATGACAATCTAGGAAGTTCTGTGGGTTTTTTAATGGAGTAATTTTTTCAAAAGCCCAATGTTTCTCTCATGTGGCATAAAATCAGTACCCAAATCTGTTTTAAATCTTACTGTACTTGCAATTGAATTAGCCTTTTCCTAGGTACTTCATGGGAAACCAGGAAGTTTAGGAATGAAGAGGCTTCATCCTCAGTGTTGATTTCAGACTCAGTGAGTGATCCAGTGTTGGAGCCCAGGGCAGCAGAAGAAGGGACAGTGATGGTCAGTCTTATGAAAATTCAGTTATTAAATGAACAGAATTTAAAGCACAGTGTATGGATTTCCACCTGGGTGACAGAAGGACCAAAACCTTAGCTGAAAATCATATTCTCGCTCCAAAGCATAGGATTGTTAGGGTTGTTAAAAGGAAAGCTCATGAAAATATTTAAACGAGGGAGAGAAGATATTCTTTAATTCTGTAAATCGTGATAAAAATTATAAGCATCTGAAAACAAGGTCTCAATAGTCAGGAAATGCAGGTAGTATATTAAGGTTTTCCAGTCCTTAATGTGTTTATACACTACTGCTTCTTGGTCTCTTCTGATAAATCTGATCTAAGACATCAGTTCTGCTCTGAGCAGGAAGCTGGACTAGATAACTTCTGGAGCTCCCTTTCAACTTTACAAGGAGAGTTTTCAATACACAGACCTTTTCGGACAGAGATGAATCCAGCTTTTTTCGTAAGACCAAGTGACAGCACAAACCCAAGTACTATAAGTAGTGACTCCAAAATGTGAGCATGAGAAGTCATCAAATAAAACACTGACATGCTTGAGCTCATTAATGGCATCAATTTTCAAAAACATGTCTTTTCACTGTCGACAGTTCTAGACAGGAAACTTTAAGTACCACCATGCTAGCCAGCAACTGAAGCAAAGCAAGGCTTTAAAAGGGTTAATCAAAGTATCTTGCTCTAAGAAAGCTAACCCCCCCCTCATATCTATCCTGCTCAAAGGAAATTTCATTCTGTTCAGTTCAATGGACCCAAACCCACAGAAGAATATTAGGAACATTATACAAAGGGCTTAGGGGTAATAAATTAAGGCAAAGTAGGCTAGGGTAGACATCTGAATAAGTAAAGTAGGCCTGAAGCCAAGGCTTTCTCTAAGCTTCAGTGACTGGGACAAAGACAATGGGGAGTTCAAGAGTACACCTGAGGAAGAGGAGAAATTCCGAGACCCCTGAGATGCAGTAACAGGATGTACCACCAAATTATTCCCCAAAATGAAGACCACGCCACAAACTCCGCCCTAACTCCACCTGTTATGAATATTGTAATCTAATAATGTCATAATATGAATATGTATGTAACAATGTTGTAATCACACTCAAGAACTGTATAAATTACCTGTCTTTACACTGACCACTTCGGAGCCCTTTGTTCAGCGCTAGCTGGGGGCTCTCTGCCGTCGAAATAAATACCTTACTGTTTAAAGGCATAAAACTTTGTCTCTAAGCAGTCTTTATATGCCTTTTTGGGCTTCACAACTATAGGCAAAAGTAACTTATCAAGCTTTTATGATTACTCTGTGCTCTGAATTACTGTCTGAGAAAAACAGAACTGTCTAGCATCTCAGTCGATTTATTCAGAAGAGAAAACAATCCAGGAGGGACAAGATTTACTATTTCAGTGCTGGTTCCCTAAATCCAGTGAAGCTTCAATGAGGCTTACCAACTGTCATTTGATTCCCTATGTACTTGGAAGCAAAGTGCACCTACTTATATGTAACTGCACCCTTAAGTTTGACTGAAATGTGCTTTTCATCTGACATACTGAAGAGAATTTAAACTTAGCTGCTTTCATTAATACAAGGACCTATGCAGCTAGAATTTCAGATCAAACCCCTGAAGCACTGGGAATCATTACTCTCTCCTTGGGCTTGCTATAAACAAGCAGATAATGAGGAAATGGATGGAAGGAAAAGGAATGAAAAAGAAGTGGAGGATAAGTTAATACACCTTCCTCATATAAAAAGGCCTTTCTGTGCTCCATAGTGTATTTCCAGATCTTGAGTATCTGCAGTACAAACTGGACTCTTAAATTGATTTGCAGAATATTAAAAACTTCTGATTTTGAGCTTTAAGGATACAATATATTAGCTGTAAATCAGTAAGATAACAGAACAAAGGAAGCAATGCTTTTCCAACCAAAAATAATGCTCATCATTTTAAGAGATGTATTTTATTACATTATATATATTGATGAGGGGAACTTAGGTACAGAGGTAGGAAAACAGTGAGGGTGTACTCTGAATGCATGCATTTTGCATCAGGACTCCTGCTTACATCACTCGCTTTATTACCAGGATCTTAAATTATGCCTCTTTACTGCAACTCTTTCCAAACAGAAAAATATTTAATTACTGCAATGCAAGCAAGATAGTGGGAGAGAGAAGAGAATACCCCAAGAGGAAAAAATTTGAGATGATTAATGGAAAGAGAAATGTCACAGTGAGGAAGCACATCTCAAAAGAAAGGCTGCATGTGCCAAAGGCAGGATGCCCTTAGGAGGACAAGTTCAAATGAAGAAAGTAAATCTGAAATAAGTGACTGACAAGCATGATGAGCACCAGGACTTGGCACCATTAATGCAAAAATGCTGAGCTCTGACTGCTATTATGCATTAAATGTAACTCATGAAGAGGGAAAGAACAGTCACCGCTAGGTAAAGAAGAATATGCAAGAGAACGGTGAAGGATGCTTCGAGAAAAAGATGGAGACATACAGTAAAATCTGTATAGGACAATGACTAAACAGCTACTAAACAGTAGCTTTCAGAAGTCTAGCAAGGTTTTCCAGGGTATGAGAGGAAAAATGAAAATCTTAAAATCACCTGTATTTAAAAACTAAACAGCAGAGAAGCCATGCATGAACAAGATATGGAAAAATCCAGCTCTAATCGCTCCTCTGGCAAGCAGAAAGATTCTTGCCTGAGGAACAATGCTCTGGGCTTTATAAAAATGAATTTCTATTAAGCATCAGAAAGATTCTTTACATGATTAATAGTTTCAGGCACTGTTAAAACAAGCTACAGGACAGGAATCCTTTCTGATTCTTCTTTATATTCATCATGCAATATGTACTGTTCTGATTGTGAATTGAGGTTTGGAAGGTGTTTGACTTCCCCACAAGCATCCAGACTGCAGTATGAGCAGCATGCAGGATTTACACAAAGCATTTGTACTCCAATGTTTCTCTATTCACACAAGTGAAACATGAACTATTGCACTCCTCCATCATTACTGAAAACTCCACATTTCTCAGCCTCATCCCAGTGGCACAGAAAGTATTACAGAAACAATAATCCCCAACTAAAAGTGATACCTTTCAGCATCACCCCATTACCTCTCCCTCCCTTCTGAAAACTTCAAGGGCACTCAAAGTATGTGTAAGGGAGCAAAAGGCAAGTCTCTGATGTGTAAAGGGAGGAGTGACTGGTAAATGCAATACAAAGAGCTGTGTAATTTGCACCACAGCCCCTCTGCTGGAAAAGGCAACCCACCACACAGTCACAGCTTCTCCCTTCAGGCACTCCAAGCAACATGCATTTCTAGGAATCACTTGTTATTGACATGAATGCATAAGCTTTCTATTTCTCTTCCTTGCCCTCCCTCCTTATCTCTCACCCCTAGATATTACTTCTCAGTAAAAATTTTGCTTCTTGAATTCTGTAGACTTACTCCCCTGCAAAAAAACAGGGACCAGTGCGAGTGCCTTTGGTGATACCACCAGATTAACCCAGCCAGCCACTGGCTACTTAGTGACATCTGAGTGTAGAAGGCCTTGGTCCACAGGTTGAAGTTGCCCTGTCTTTGCTGTCACTCAGCAGAGAGCTTGCTTAAGAAGATTGATCAAAGGGGATATTTAGTCAAGTGTCCCTTGCTCTGGAATAACAGCAGTTCATCATAAATCTGCAACACAGATTAGTAAATCATCCAGAATTTAAACAGTGTCAGGTGGCAAACTTTAGAAATGCAGCTCTGGGAAAGAGGATAACATAGGATAGGGTCTTCCCACAGAGCTTGGAGCTAGCACAAGGCACCTATGATGCATCCCACCTAGCAAGAGGTGGCTGCGGCAGGGTGGGTGGAAGGCATGCAGCTGCCAGGCAATGACATGTAGAAAGCAGAGCAGCATGCCAGCATACTGCAGCAGTGGAAAGGCACACTTGCTACCTCCTGTGTCATTCCAGTGCTCCAGGTTCTCCAAGTTTGTTGCTCTACGTTGAATGAGAAACGAAGAAACAGAACCGGGGAGCAAAAAGCTGCAGAAGGCATTGGAGACAACTCACATTCCCTCCCCTGTATGGGCAGCTGTCTTCCAGTTTGGAAAGCTGAAAGGCAGAGCAAGAGACCAGCATCCAAGAGGATCACAGTTCCTAATTTCTTCGTGTGAAGTTTGGCAAATGTTTATGGTTCTCCCACTGCCTCTAAAAGCCTCTGTTATGCAGCAAGGTCTTGAAGTGAGGATCTCTGCCTGGTATTTGCAGATCTGTCAAATCCCACACGTTTGACACAAGACAGAGTTGGCACCCCTGACATCCGTCTGCAGCGCAGCCTGGACCTCATGCAATTAAAACCTGGCTGCGGGTCCAAGGCCCCATGCCACAGTCAATCACACAACCAGGCTCAGAGGGCAAGGCATTTCCATGCAGGAAGGATGCCTGGTCTGCATTTGCGCAGCACCTTATACAGGGGTCATCACCAGGGAAGGCTCCTGAGGATAAAGAAATAATCAGGAGATGTAAGACTGTAAAACAGGTGCAGTTGCTGCACACCAGAGTCCTCTCTGCCTCTTCTTCCAGCAAATGCCTACCTGAAACAGCAGTGATGGGAAGTCCTCAGAAAAGCCTTACTTTAGAAATGGTGCTCAAGTGTTTGTACCATTAGCTCAGCAGGCTGCCAACTTCTATTGTTTCTTGGATCTTAGCAGGATACACACAGCTGATCTCTTGAAAGCAATTAATCAGTGTCCTACATTCCATCCACCAATGAGCCCCTGTAAACAGCTTTCTTAAGAGGAAAAAAAATTAAATTTTTTAATTAAGTTTTTCCATCAAAAATCCAGTCCTGCTGATAATGGTCAGGAAGGTATGCAAAAGTAATTACTCACACAATCTGTTTGTCACACGCTTCTGGGGCATCACTCTCTTCTGGGGCATCTAGCTTTCATCTTCCAATTCATTAGCACCCCTGCCCTGCCCACAGTGCCTCAGGAACAGCATGCCCCTGTTTTCCTTCTCTCAGATTGAACACTTCTGTACATTCACAGATCAAGAATTTGGACACCTTCCCCCTTACCACAACTGCATGAATACATCTACATTTGTTGCCTGTTTGCAGGAGCCTGAGAGTGAAGGAGGAATCCAAGCCGTTCACTTCCCTGGTGAGCTTAATTAGCACGTCAGACAAAAAACAGGGAGAAGGAAATTTTATTAAGAATCTATTTTCAAAATCGCAGCCACCTGCTAGACAGCGAAACTCTTTAGCCTTTCCTCAAACAAGGAGGGACTGCTGGGCTTGGAGCAACCTTCACTTCTTGTCTGCCAAAGGTACATCACCAGTCAGTTAGCGCCAACTCAAATGTGGAATTTGGTGACTTAAGGAAAAAAATCCAAAGGCAACATGATTACCTACACCACAGTTACATGCCTCCTTGAACCTTCAAGGGAGACAGAAACAATCAATAACAACTCTCCCATTTTATGATGACCATTTAACTTTCAATATTTGCCACAGCAGATGACAGGCATCTTGGTTTATTATTTTTGTCAGAAAACACTATATTGTATGGTTTACTGTATACCCGATGTTGTTCACTGCTGTCAAAATGAAAACCAGTTAAATCATGAGGGCAATCTATTTGCACCTCAGTTGGTTTGATTTCACTGCTTGCAATGAAACCACTTTCCCATCAGGGAAATGGTAAGCAGTGTGCTCAGGCATCCCCCATTGCCCAGCACATAGATTTTGCAGATTTTTACAGTAAGAAGTGACATCAATTCAGCTCATTTCTGAAATAAAACCCATGTCCTCCTCTCTGGGGAGGAAGCGCTGCCATAGGAAATCTGCTGTAGGAAATCTACAGCCCTTTGTCCATTTCTGACCTCTTTTATATGGAAAAGACTGTATGAAATACCACTAAGTTAAGCAGCAAGGTATGAGCTCTCACAAATAAATCCAGGGCCTACTATAACTCTGGTTATCACTGAAACAATCCTTCGCTAACTGAAAGTGCCCACCTGTCACTCTGATTCAGCTTATCTTTTTTCATCCACAAGCATCCCAGAGGATCAGACTGGTGGCACTGTACAGTTGCTTGAGCACGTATTCATCATGCAACGTAACTCACAGAAGAGCAGTAGATCCTGCTTATGGAATCATGGCTGTAAGATCCCCAGCAATGTCCCTACCCAGTTTCTCCAGCCAAGAAGCCAGGTAGCCAGAGCAATGCTCTCACATAGAGAGAAAATTTTCTAGTTGCTGAGTGTTTCAAAAGAGAGACTGCAAAGTAGTTTTGGACAAAAAACATGAGAGGAAATTTGCAAGTTATAAGAAGGATGGAAGCAAACCATTTTTCTCTAAAACCCTTTCTGCCCTTTCTTGAAGAATCCCTATACCCTGCTTTGCTAGACCTACACAAAACACCTGAGAGAAAACCAAAAATCCTACCACTGTATTTTTAGTTTTGAACTTGGAATAAACCTTCTGGACAGAAAACACCAAAACCCTTGATTTCCCTAGCTGTTGCTTCTCCTCTTAATTGCTCAGCTGATACTGCTTCTGCTGAGAAATCTGGACAGTGTCTCCACAAACATACCTTAACACCCTGCATATTGGCCACCATCATGACACCTGGTGCTGTGTTACACCTCAGCAATGTAAAAGGAGGCAACATGAGGCAACATAACCTACTGCCACCCAGAGAAGACTCCATGTGCCCTCCCATTTCAGAGTCTAGAGTCTAGTCTAGAGTCTAGTAATTGCTTCCTGCAATTAAACCTATTTCTGGAAACATATGCAAGTAGTCCTGTTCTAGTGGGAAAACAAGAGGCACCTGACTGGCCACAGTTCAAAGCAGAAGCCAATTCAAGCAGAAAGCTTTCAACCAGTACCTCTAAGGAAGACAGGCTATTCATTCAGTTGCCTTACTTTAGGCACTGGCATTTGAAAATTTGGTCTTAGTTTTTATGAAATATGATCTTTATGACCACCATCATCAAAACATGATGGAGTAGCAAGAGTTAGGGTTGTCACATCAAAGTTTCATCCTATTTATATTTTATGTATTGAAAAAAACCCTCAGTATTTTACTCAAATCTCATTTTCACAATTTCTGTTGAAGGTGGTTTGGCGGTACAGTATTCCTTGTTTGTTTTGTTTAAACTTCCAGACTTTCTGGTGAAAGATTGGAGGAGAATCTGCAAATTTGAGATCCATAAGGTGACTATTAATACATTATTAACACCGAGTTAATGACTCAGCACTCATCTGCTGCATATATTTCACTAACCACAGAGACTGAGACTAAATACTTCTGGTACAAATGCTACAGTTTCCTACATAAAATATTCTGTGGATTATGGGTCTGTATGCATTGCTAGATATGAAATGAGATTAATCCCTTTAGGGTAAAAGTAAAGAAAGGATAAAAATCTCCTGACCTACGTTTTTCTTCTAAACTTGAAAGCAATATTTTTACAGTACCCTTATCTTCCTCTTCCTAAAATATACAGCAAATACTATAACCTTGAGCATGCACTAGAATTCTAAAAATACAGCTGACTTTGCATCTTTGAATAGAGTTACTTTCAGGAAAGTCTGGCTCACTAATTATGATTTTTACTTTCGGGACTTCAAATATGTCCACACCCCACAGCACCTCTGTGACTCTCCAAAGAGGTTTATTTCACAAACTCATAAATCCATCCATTGACAGGCAGCATCAGGACCATCTTTTGTTTGGTTTCTGGTATGGGATTTTTGCCCTTTCTGTCTATATTTAAACAATTTCCTAAATATTTATGTTTCTCTTTGACATGGATTCACCTTGTTTACCTCATATCACTTCTTTATACATCAATAAGGTTTTTCACCTTGCCTTTCTTGGATAACTCAGCAGCAGTTATCCAAGAGCCTAATAAGTTTTCAAATTCCCATTTTAAACAATGAAGGATACCTAAGTGCTCAGCAGTCTCATAAGCACAATTCTGCCACAAGTTGTTGCTATTTAATGAACTACTGATTAGAGAGTACTCTTTCCTTCTGCCTCTCTTTTTAATAGTCCCTGGATGGCCTTTACATAAAAATTCCTTTCCAGCAATTCAAAGCAGATGGTCAGGCACCACTGCATTGTGAGTGTGCATGTGAGCACACATATACACTTTTATTTGTGCGGGAGAGATCAAAGATACATAAACCCCAAAAATTAATGTCAATCAAAGACAGGGAATGCCTTCTATGCAGGCCTCTGACAAGACAACAGTGCAAGAAGAAACAAGATGATTGTTTATAGCTACACATGGATCCAAACAGCAAAAAACCAAACAAAAGCGCTGATGGACATAAGAGACCATTTAGGGGCTGCATCATCCGTATGTAGTAAAAGATCTTCTATTCTGATCCCCACTACTTAAGAATTACCCAGAGGTATCCTCCATCTACAAAAATATGTGAATAAACACAACAGCACCACATGGAAGAGAGGGAGGAAGGAAGCACTACCCTGAAGCCACAAGTCCATGTCAGGATCTCTACGATTGCTCCATTTCTGGTAACATCTTTAGATGTTTCCTGCTGCCCAAAGCAGCCCTCTGGCAGGCACAGCTGTGAGGGGGCTGTTCCCGCAAGCATGGACAGAGGCTCACACCTCAGCTGCTCATCTCTGCTCCTCTTGCAGGATGCAAGACAAGGTCAGATGGAGAAGACCTCTCTCCATGGAGTACACAGGAATGCAAGAGAAACACAATAAAATTACATTAAATAAAAGTGGGAGTACACAAACACCTGTCACATAGATGCTTAAAGTCAGATGAAACTAATTAGCTTGTGTGTCGGGGATCCTTCCTGCTCTAACAGAGCACTTTTATGTTCATTGGGGAAATCTGACAAGTCTTTTGAAGCCCTCGGACAAGCTGTTGCACCACAGAACAGCTTGTTTAGGGTATGAACTTCTTCTGCCACACACTGTGTAGTGGGTGTTACATTAAAGCCAACAGAAAAGCATGTGGCATCTTAACTAACACTGGTGCAGTTCTGGACAGGCTTCTGCACCACTTCCAACAAGCGGTTCTCCAGACACCTAACCATTCCCCAGCTGCCTGAACAATTTTAGGAGCAGGTCAGATGCACACATTTTGCTTTATTTTATGGATATGTGACAAATTGTTATACTTTCATTCAAGACCTTTCATTTGCCAACTCAAAAATACTTAATTGGTGTCTTCAGTGGATGAGGTGAACAGGAATAGAAAATTCAAAACATTAAACGTAAATACAGATTTTTATCATTGCTGTTCAGCAGGAAAACAAAATGTTCCTGTTGTCACCTGATTCAAGGGATTTAATTCATTTGGAAGTATTCTGCCTCCTGCACACAGTAGCAGAAGCCCAAGGGACAGTTCTGTGTAGCTGTGCAGACTTTATACCCATCCACTCCACTTGCTACCAAATTCAAGTCTGTTTCCTTAGGCAAGGATATTTGTCATCAAGGGGTAAATCAAACACCTCCTCTACAGAGAAACCTGAAATGGGGGCACTGACACAACTGAAAGGCAGCAACTTTGAATACAGATAAAACCTCAATAATAAAGTGCAGAGAGTTAACCTGGGTAATTTGCTGCCAGAGGAAACCATTCAGGCAAAAAATTACAGGGATTTAAGTGGTTTGAACCTTTGCAAGAACACAACTAATATTTGCATTCACACTGTAGTGGACTCCATTTAAAAAAAAAAAAAAAATCTACTTTTAAGTCAATGAAACTTTAAACTGTACCCACAGTGAATTTACTGAAAACAGGGAATGCAGCCATGGTGAAAGGACCCACTTCACAAAACATGGCATGCAGCCTGGCACCATCACCTGGCTTTACCATCCCGCATTACTGTGACCCAGTACTGCAGCAATGCAGAGCAGCCAATACACATCAACAGTTCAACTGCTTCTTAAGATTCTGGTCAGCTATTTGGCTGTCCCACTGCCAGAAACATCTGCTCACATGTGATCTTGTGCAGACAGACAGAGACCTTCTGAATTCTTCACAGTGCTCAGTGCTGTGAAACTGCTGAGTTTATTATGAAAGTGAGGGAACTAACACCACAACCACACAACTACATGCTGCAATTCAGTTTATGCTGTAGCTTAGCAATCTACTCCTGGCAACTATGATCACAGAAAAGTCTCTTGTACCCATGTATGGAGGAAGACTGGGGAGGGAGGCCATTTCTGGATGGTTTACCTTCCATTTTGATTTGCAGCCTTGCGTGTATCTTCAAGTATACAGAAAAGGCATGGAACAAACATTTTAACAAAACAAAAAGCCAAACACATACACATCCACAAATCCCCAACAACAACAAAAAAGAGCCTGGACTGTTACCTTTTCTAGCCTTGAATGACTGAGGAACTCACACAGAGAAAGCAGCAGGGCAGGACAGACTGGCACAGTGAATTGGAAAGTGAATTTTGGCACAGCAGTTCTCTTCCTGAATGCAGAAGCTCTGCATGTCCAGGAGTGCCTTCCAGACCTATTTTCCTTCTGAGCTCATATCCTTCAGTGCCAAACCTTTCCACTTCCAACCCTATTAGGCAGGTACAGAAGGAAATCAAAACACACCTCTCTTGTTCCTTTATGGAAGCCTGATACAAGCATTGGAAGAACCAAACCTCAACTGAGATACTGATGAACCAATGATAACCAATAATAAGCAAATAAGCAAATAACCAATAATAAGCAAATAACATAAGTATTCTTTCTTTAATCCTTAACAGTTAGAGTTGTCCTGGTTAGCTTTAATAATTAGAGAAAAAAATTTAAATTTAAAAATGAAAAAGACATTTCATTATAACTGCTCCCCTCCCTTTTTTTTAATGCCTCCACTCCCCCTCCCATTTGTAAAACAAGTCTCAAGAGTTCCTCAGGTACTGGTCAAATCTGATTTTTAAATTTTTGCAATTTAGTTACTCATCAAAATCAAAGAGATTTGGACTTTTTTTTAATGAAATAAAACCACATGCTTGCTTTCTAGTTAGTCGGAATTCCATCTCTTTTAAAAGCTTGAAGTGAAAAAAACCCCAATTGTCAGTTTAACACACTAAATGTTAGATTACAGTTTTGAGCAGCTTTACAGTAAGAAAAACTTCCAAGGCTCATGAGGAAAGAAAACATTCATTGATATATCTGAAATCTGCTCAGCACAAATTTCTGTCATTTAAGAAGTTGAATTCCATTCTCTTCCCTTATCCATTCTCAAGTCAGTCATAGCAATTTGTGTAAAATTCAGAAATGTCAAATATAATGAACCAAAATTTAATCTCAGGCAACCTCTCACAGAGTCAGCATCATTCCAGAGGGTGAGAGGAAAAGCTGCATCAAAACACTGAAACACAGGAGTGGTCACCCATGTTGAAAGCAGATATCTGTCCAGCCCAGTACTCATCCCTCTCACAGTAGATAGGAACAAACATGTGAGGAAGTGTGTAAAAGCCAAAAATAGCATACCATGACACTTTGCCAGAAGTACCCCTGTCTCGAATAGTTCGCAAAAAACGTAGTGTAAAACCCTCAAATGAGAGAAAAGCACATGTGCCTCTTGGTTTAATGCAGTATCTATATATAGAAGGCAGTGGGAGTATTAAGACGTAGTAACACTAAGAGATACTACACGCAAAGAATATCCTCCTTCCACCCCAAATAACACAGCTGACTCAGTGTCAGTTAAAGTTATGTCTGAACATTAACAGAATTTTCACTAATGTAATGTTATTATAACATACTGCAAGGTGGTAGAAAGAGGAGAGGGAACAAAAATTTCCACCTACTTGGATTAAAGAGCTCGGATCGAGCAATAAAACCTATGCAGCTGATACTGGATTGTTGAGTAGACCCAGTAGCATTTGCTTACACAATGTACAACATGAAAATCTACCTGGTGAGGAGAATTTCCTTCCCTATCAAAAATAAGCAAGCACCTGCAAATGCTGATAGGTGTTATGATGAGAGTAATTCACTGAAAGCACTGCCCTGGGACAGCCTATGAAGCATTTCTCAAACTGTGATTCATATCAAGTACCTCCAAGGGACCATGCTTTAGTCTACAGCTAAAACCTTTATCTACTATGGATAAAAACAAAGCATTGCACAGTGCCATGTGTTCTGCAGCTGAGGGGGGAAAGCAAGGAAACCTCTGGGAGAGAGAAAAAGAGAAAACAAAATAGAGGTTGGACTACATGACCTTAAAGGTCCCTTCCAGGTCAAACAATTTTATGGACTCATTGCACAGGTCTAGAACTGCATCTCTGTACAGATTATTGTGTCTTGTTTACCTGCTAAACCCCAGCACACTCTGCTTAGGAAGAAAAGAAGCTGGCTTAGATTTCTAATAGAGATTTTTTAGAGCTGGAGGTGAAATATTTTATCTATGCATGAAAATAGTACTGCTCAATTTTAATTGCCTTAATACTTCCATTTATAACACTCTTTTTCTACCAAAGAGGAGATACAAGAATAAACAGTTACCAGAACAGATACTAAACATTATTCTTTGCAAACATATATTTTAAAAAATCAAATACAAGGAAACTAGCACTTACTGGAGAGCTTACTCTTATGTTGCAGTAATACCAACTGCAGCGACAAGATGCATCCCTACTAGCCAGGCTGCTGGTGATGCAGCATGTGCAGCAGAACCACCACCCCCAGGTGTCCCAAAGCTGCTCAGACTCCAAGTGGTAGGAGTTTCCATGCTGATGGATGCTGCAGAGGCTTGTGAGGGCGAAGGTGCTGCCTGCCATTCTGAGCTGTGAATTTGCCATCTCACTGGTGCAACCAGTGGACACCACTGTATCCACTAAAATGCACCTGTTTGCAGTATTTGCTTGGGGGCTCAGCAAAAAAGAAAACAGAAGACTAGACTAGTGGAACTAAATACCTTTATTAACATGCTTATACTGACCTTGATTCAATAATACTTTGGGATTATACACATTTTTTTCTACCTATTCCTAAACACTTAAAACACCTGTCTAACAGAGACACAGATTTTCTATTTAAAATGTACCGCTAAGATTGTAGAATGAGCACAACCCATCTGCCAGCAAACTTCACCTTTTCTCTTCCTTTATGTCTAACACAGCCTTCTGCAGCCACCCATTTAAGGACAGGAGAGTCAACTGGCTCAGAAACATGATGATGTTGTTTTCATAGACCCCTAAAACTGATTACAAAAGACATTTATTGCAACATACATTAAGACAGTGGATTGCTCTGGTCTGCTCAGGATACCTCTGAGAGCTCACCCACGGCAGACACAGTGACTTGAACTGGAACTAAACAGGCAGAGAGCTGCTCACCTTTCAACATGAGCCACTCCCACGAGGTACGTGCTTAAAAGCATTTATGTACCTCCATCTGGATCAAGGCAGAAACACTGAGGTGACTGATGGATCTTGAATCAACATAAAATTACAAACGCCCGAGGAAAGTAATAAAGTAGATAGGAAAATAATGACAGAACTCAGAGAGAATACAGTTCGGAAGTGGAAACTGTTGCAAAAGTATTACTTTGAAAACAGACCAAAAAAAAAGCCTGGTAAAGCTTCCTGGGAGAGGAATATTTGTAAGCCATATAATATTATGTATCCCTCAAGAATTATTCCTAAAAAATACGTACTTGGCAAGAACATCACTTTTAAGCTTGAAAATGTGATCAGTCATTTTACAGATTTCTAAATTTTTTCCTGCAAACATGCTGTGAATTCCAAACAAACAAAACAAAAACAAAACAAACCACCGCGACCAAAAACCTACAAAAAGAAAGGAACAATAAAAGCTGTTACTCATTTCTCTGGCATTAGTATTCCTCTACAGAAACCTCTCAAAAGAATGAAAATAATCCCCAGGATTATTCTTGATGAGACACAAACAGTGATCTTGGCTGCATTTCTTAACATCAGGAGACATGAAGTGACAAAAATATGCACAGAGAGACACTTCATCTCTAGGTGAAAATCTTGCCAAATACTACTTCGGGTGTTACTGAGATACTGTGATAAAAGACAATGCAAGAGAGGGAAAAAGCAGTTTCTTTCATCGCAGCCTTTTTTCTTACACTTGGTGGTTTTTATTAGTAGCTTGTATGTATGAAAAAGTATTTTTGATTGTAAGAATCCTGTTGTGTTCTTCACTTAAGCAATAGAGCACATAACCACACACATTTACTGGGGTGAGAACAACATTGAGATGGCCCTGGATTTAAAAAAAAACCAAAACAAAATGCTTTTTATGATTTTAAACATCATGATATCCTAACTTTTGTGCTGTTCTTGCCTCTCTTTTTGTACATGAAAAGTATTTTTCTGTTATATAAACTGTACCCGAGATAGAATAAATCTGTTTTTTCATTTGATTTACCGAAAGTGAACATTAATTATTCAGTCTGTATCATTAACTCCCAACACAGACAATATTCTACAAGCAGGAAGACTCTCCTTTGGGCAACCAGAGTTAAGTAGTTCCACTTGAGCAACTTACCAAATAATTCAAAAGAATAATTGAAAATATTTCAGAAGTGGGTATGGGAAGCATGCAAGATGTCAAAGCCTTCCTTCATTGCACTTATGCTGTGTGTCATTGGGGATGCTCCATCACTGTATGTCATTTTTTCCCATGTACTCTTCTCTAATTCCTGCTCACTCCACGTGCCATGGACACATTCCCCTTCATTCCTCCCCTCCCTTCAAATGTGCTCTCATGTAGCTGACAGCACTTTGTCTCTCCTCCCCACATCCCCTTCCTCCACCCACGTTCAGACTGGGCAGAGTGAACAAGCTCTGAGCAGGTCACCAGGCACAAAGGGTGTCTGGTCATTAGAACACTCTTGCTAATACAAAACACATTACAAGATTGGTATATGTTACTCAGGGCATATGTAACTGTGAAGATGCGGAGGTTAAACAAAAGTGCATCAGGAATGATGTAGTTATAGTTGGTACTAATGTAGGCAGGCAAATTCTATTAAAAGAGAGGGTCTATGAAGTATATATGCATGTGTGGGCATGTGTATGGACAAATACAGAATATCACCTTTGGGGATGTTTTCCCCTCTACATTTTAAACTAATTAAATTATTAAAACCCACTATATACAGAAATGCAATTAATTTTTTTTTTTTTTTTAAAAAAAGAAGGCATTATCTGCCCTTCAAATGCTTCCTGAGTTAAGCAAGCTCCAGAAAGCTGTGACTGATACTTAGACCTACTCAGAATATATTCTGTCTGCACATTTACATGCAAGGATGCATGAGAAACAACGAAATTAAATAGCGAGACTGGCTGGCTCTGCTCCTCCCTCAACCAATTTTATTTAGAACCTCTCCAATGAGGCATATCTATAAACACCTTTGAGTCTAGGTATACTTTATTCTTCCTGACTTTAACAGGCAATCTTTCTTCCCATGCCCTGAATTTAGAGCTGTAGAAGCTCACTGTACAACAGTGAGAGGTGACACTGAATTTGAAGTTTTCAGACCACCTCTGGTTGAGCTTCTTCAAAGATTCTGCAAAAAGCTGTTACTTTTCAGCAGGTATTTGAGAAATATTATCCCTTAATCTGAAGATAAGCAAGCTGAAGCACAGATCAGAAACATAACTTTTCCAAAGATATTATGTGCACTAGTAAGACCTCAGGTGTCCCCAGCTGCATTGCCAAAATTTAACTCACTTGCAGCATGTGTTATATTACCTTCAAGGATGAAGGCAGCTTCGATTTTATTAATATTTTTCAGAACTCCTCTATACTTGATTAAATCACTATCTGAAAATGCTTTTGTCTAACGTGACACTTACTTTTTTCCTTCAGTGTGTGAACATATTTGACACCCCTATTGCTTTTGACACAAAGTACAAACAGTAATTCTTGCAAAAAGCTTAAATGGCATAAGGGATTTGGAATATGGATGGCTGAAGAGAAGGGAAAGCACAGAGGACTGACGCAACTCACCACATGGATCAGATTCAAAATCAGCTCTAGGTCACAACTAAAGGGAAACGTGAACAGTGGTATGGTGAGCTTGGTCTAAATGTCAAGACTGAGATGAGATGATGAGAAAAACAATTTGGCACTATGGATCATCTCTTAGTGGACTAAAACAACAGCTTTTGCTGCAGTTCATCAAGAAGACAAACTAGAGAATGGGAGCATAGATTGTGTTCACATATAGCCTGCATGCACCAGGCAACAAATAAATTTCTCACTTCAAGATTTCTATGTTTACACACAAGTTCTCAAAACAGAGAAGTCAGAAAAACAGAAAGAAAACTCAACAAATAAAATTTTTAAAATACATTTAAAAAGGTTAGGCAGCAAAAGTAAAATGCTTTATCCCAACACGTCTCTAATCAAAGTGTTTATAAACTATGAAAGAAAACAAATTTCTTTTTTCTGCTAATTTCTTTTCAGGCTTACTGAATAGTCACTATTTCATACAATGCATTACTTTTACTAGGAGAATGACGTAAAAGATTTTTTCCTATATCCTCATAATTTACATCTCTTCCAGAAAACATATCCATTACTAGCCCTAATAGTTGAGTGAAGCCCTAGATGAAATCAGAAAACTGCTGTTTTCCTTTATTTATCTCTCATCATCATCAACTTCTCCTAATTGACATGGGCCTTTCAAGTATTACCTTTCAGGTAACTACCCAAGCCTATCTAAAACACGTGTATAGCATATAGCTTTAATTTAAATAATCATAACACTGTTGCTAATTCAATTTTCATTAAACACATTTGTTGATTTAGTTCAAAGGCTATAAATGAAAAATACTAACTACAATTGCTCTCAAAACTGGTCCTTCACAAGTTTTGTTAGAAACTTCCTCCTAGCAAGCAGTTCCTTCAAACAAATTTCTTACCCACCTGATTCTCATATTAATCTCCATCCTCTCCTATGAATCTCCATTTCAAATGCTTTAATGAAGTCAGCAAAGATAAGCACTGCTACACTTTTCTCCATAGAAAACTGTTTATTTGCAAAGAAATCTATAAGTAGTTTGGAAGAATCTTCCAAATGCCATTTTTTGCTTGGCTCTGTGTTGTTAATTAAACTTCTCTTCAAAATTGAATCAAGAGCCTCACATTTGCTGAGGAACACATGCAGCCATGTGGTGCAGCCACAAAGGGTGTGGAGAAACTATGCCAAGAGGGCTACTACTGTGCCTGATGGCCACTGCTATACACACACAAGACAGTGTATGCATAAATACCAAGTGATACAGAAGACCATGAGGCTTTTGGAGTGTACAGGAGGAGAAACATGCAGTAACAGCAAGTTATGGAGCAGATTCCACGAAGAGAATTATCTTTGCTCTTTAGTAGAATCAGGGAACCCCTCCTAATTTCCTGCTGTCTTATCTAATTTCTCTACTGTGTTTTTTTCTTCTGTAAAAATTACAGATCAGTTGTCAAACTACTGGTGTAGTGTTCCCTTGCTTATGTCAGCAATGAATTCAATAAGCTTCACTTGAATGGAATGATTTCAGTATCAATAGAGAGCAAGCACAATTACTCCATGCTCTCAGTCAGAGTAGCAGCGGCACGGAAAAGCTCTTCCTTTAGCACCTGGATAAACAGCAAAACCATCTTTGATGTTTTCCTTTGAAGTCAAAGCAGAATTAGCTTTTTAGTATCATTTGGAGTGACTCATTCACTTTGGATGCCAACTAGGATACTGTGACATTTTCATTTTTGTAATCTTTGTGCTATCAGGGAAGAGAGCACTCCCCTGCTTACTCCTCCAGCAGTAATGATTATTATCTTAAAGACTCTGCATCCATCTCTAACTTGCTGACCCTCCCTTAAGAGATTTAAAAGATTCCTCCTATATCCATGCATTAGAATTCAGTCTAAGCTAAGTCCAAACAGATAAAGCAAAATCTTCCCAATAGTCCGACCTCAAAAGCATGAGACGAGGTCCCTGAGCACAATGCTGATGGCATATCCAAAAACTCCATGCTGTGGCACCTCACTTCTCAAATCCAAACAGTAAAAGAAGACCAATTCATCTACACTTGCTATTCTGATATGTTAAAGAGGGATTTAGGACCCTACAAATGGTATTTACATCTGTGGTCTCTCCTGTTCTCCCAGTATGCAGAAAAATGAACCACTGGTCTGAGAGTTCAAAGATCTGATGACATTTCTTTACAAGTGACCACCCATATGCCATGCACATGTCCAACCAACATTTGCACATAACCAGCTAAACAGCAGCAGTCATAAAGATCAGCGTTTCCACAAGAAAATCAATCACTGCAGAGGTAAAGGAACAATTTCCTCTGATCCAAACAGACACTCTCTCCCCACATGCCCACAGATACACTGTGGGTCCCCACTAGCCCCCAAACAGGGCCAGTAATGACGTTGGTGAAGGTTTAATTAGTGGGTCATGGGAAACAGCTGTTCTTTGCAGCAGATGCAAAGGCTCCCATCCACCCTCAAACCAGGACCAGATCATTACCGTAACTGTGTGTTCTACTTTGGCAGAAAGATTCCTTTCAAGACTGGCATTTCTTCAGGTGCAGAAAGACCAAAAACCCCTGCTGCTCTTTTCCTCCCACAGTAGTTGATAGCAAACTGGATTAGAGAGAGACAATAATCCCAGGAAACATAGGATTTCTCACCCATGAAGGACAAGTATTGTGACTTCTTTCATAAAGCACTTATGAGCCACCGTAGTAAAGTCTTCTTAGAAAGTGAACAAAATCATTTTCTCTCTACAGTGAAGAAATACTATTACCCTTCATGCCTACAATGTTCCTCCTGCTCCATGGGATTAATTTCAGTGTATTTCAAATTAAAACTCCTGGCTTTAGACACAGCTGGCATCTAGAAAAATATGAAATGTGAGGGGAAAAAAATCTATGGATTTTGCTAACCATAAAAAAGGAGAATGTCCCAAAATATTGCTTTGCTCTTGATATTTTAACTTCTAACATTTAGGTTTGTTTGGGGGAGGAGGCATGAGTACTAATCACATTTGGTTTGGTTTTTACTTCAAAAGAATGATCCAATGATACCTCTTACTGAAATTAAGCAAGAACTTCTGTTAGAAGCACTCATGGAGCCACTTTTCATCATTTACCAGCAGTCCGGGCGATCTGTGGAAGTCCCACCTGACTGGAAGTTAGCCAGTGTAATGCCCATCCACATGAAGGGCCAGAAAGAGGATCTGGGTAACTACAGGCCTATCAGCCTGACTTTGGTGCCAGAGAAGGTCATGGAGCAGATCACTTTGCATGCCACCACACTGATCCTTGTGGGTCCCTTCCAACTCAGAATATTGTGTGATTCTACGATTCAATGTGCAGGACAATGTACGGGGGCTCAGGCCCAGCAAGCACAAGTTTATGAAAGGCGGGTTCTGCTTAATAAAACCCCGAGGGTGTCGCTAATTAGAAATGTCACTAAAACAAGAAACACAGCTTCAAGTAATACAGAAAAGTATAACCAGAGCTCTAGAACATTTACATCTAAAATGAATGTGAAGAGTCACAGAGTTGCTAAGAATCTCCACTGGGTAGAAACATGAGAAAACAAACCATATTGGGCAGAGTCCAGCACAACGCCTAAAAATAACCCAGAGAGAGAGAGAACATTGAAACCAGCATCCCTCCTTTGGAAAATGGTGATATCTAAGCCATGAAATATGAAAAATTAGTATCTTTACTCAGTGACTGTTTTCAGTAAACATTCTATTTATTCTTGGTAACTCTGAAAATCAAAGTGCCCCTGGCATAGGACTAATTTCTGCAGTACCTCTAAGGATGACCCAGACTTCAGCGCCTCGCTGTCCACACACGACCAAGGAACTCCTGCTGCTGTGACATCCTGCAGACAGGACTGTAAGAGCAACCGATTCTGAAGTGAGAGGGGAGTCCAGTTCTAGTCTCTGAGCTAGGAAAGTCAGAAGCAGGGGCTGAGTTACAAGCAGCACTTCTAACACACTGCCACTGTGTTACTATGCTACTCTTTTTGGTGCGCCTAGGTAATGACTCTCACAGGTGGTACAAGAGCAGCAGTGGACAGAGCACCAACTACAGACATTTTCCAGGGGACACAAATATGTATTGCCATCTTCCATACAGCTCTGAGTCAGCTCCAAACCATACCTTTTTGTGTGCAAAATGTGAAAGGTTCCCAAATGTCAAGAGGAATGGTTAGGCACCTCGGGGCTAATACTGAGGCAGCTCTAGAGTTCTTCTTTCCAGAGTGAAGGAGCACACACACCTCATGAAAACTTGAACATACCATAAACCAGAGGGCTACAAGGACTTTCAGAAGCAAGAGCCTTACATAATCATCTATGCTAAGCCCAAAGTTCACTATGGTCTTACTTGCCCCTCTCACCCTAGTAGGAAATAGAGCTGCAAATCTGGTTCAGGACAAAGTAGTGAAGAACTTGGTGTACAGAAGAGCAAGGCCAAGGGCTGTGAACTGCATCAGAAGAAAATGCTTTTGGACAGGAATCTTCTATATCCTGCAGATTCCTAACTAGCAGTTAGAGTATTTTTACAAAAGGTCACAGGTTTGTCTCAATTCAGTGTCCAGGAAGATATTTCATTTCAGACCTTAAAATTTATGCAAAAAACAGTCAAAAGCAACATATCCTCATTAAAAAGTCTCATTTTCAATGAACCAGCATTTTTAACAAAACTCTCTTCCCTATCTCTAAGATAAATCCTTGTAGAAACATGCATGATTTCTCACATATCTCAGGCCCCTTACCATATAAGGCAGATTCAAAATTTGTCACCAAATCATCTTCTTAGTCTGGTCCAACATTTTCTGACTACACTGGAATAGGATCTTCGAAAACAATGAAAGTCACTATTACAGAGGGAGAAAGAGCAATTTATTATATTAGCATTCCTAATCAACATCAAATTATAAAATTAAACAAAGATTGCCCTTGGAATTGAACTTTGAAAAGTTCAATATTTTCATCTCTGTGATATGCTGTAGGGCTCGTCCACTTCTACACATTTTATGTACATGGTAGGAAAATGTGGGCACACACAAGCAGTTAAATGATCATTCATACAATTAGCTATAAGCTTGCAAACATGACAATGTTTTTCTTGTCTACTGATTGCTAAATGCAATTTGGTTTTAATTACTGATTGGACATTACATAGGACTGTTGAAGTCAAGATTGGCTGTTCCCCTGATAACACACTATGTCTGACAAAAGCCTTCATGGCCTATTTCTTGTCTTGTTCAAGTTTATATAGGTGACTTCAGCTGATTTCTCTCTCTATTTCAGGTGCAAAAATTCTAACATTATAAATACACAGGCCAGAAGTTGTAGTTTTATAGCCCTGGACTCCTTCATCTGGTTTTCACTGAGTTTCTCCACACAAAAACAGGGCAGGAATTACATTACTTCAACTTTTTCACTGAAGAATGCCAACCTTGTAAAACACAAACTGCTGAGGGAAAAGTGAAAACCAGAGAGGATGTAATTAACTGAATACAAAATGAGTTGCACACATTTTTCCAACACTTCCAGCAGCTCTTAATTAAAACTAAACACAGGTTCTCAACCAAAAACAAAGATTGCTCAACAACTGCTATGTATTTTTAAGGACAGAAAACCAGAAGAAACCTCATTAATCTATTCATTCAGTTCTGTGCTTTTACAGACTATCCTTTTTAGGGGAAGTTACAAACTCCATGCTCCTCCAACTTGAAAGCTCTTGAGGAGCAAAAGCCTAGCCCAAACTTTCTTACAGATATCAATCTGCAGATAGCCACACTTTGTACGAAACCGAAAGGTTCTTCTCTCTGTGCATTTACCAGCTCTCAGCAACGTGGACTTCCCAGTTCTGTGACCCTTGCCTTTCCTGCAAGGCCTCTTCTGCAACACTTCAAATTTTAATTACTTTTCTTGAAAACGTGAGTTTTTAAAGATGAGGCCTTGGGCATGGCAGTCTTGGGTTACATTTTCAGTCCTTAACTAGGATGTTGTGTGATTGCACTTTCATCTGGTTTGTTATGTCACATTGGTCCTTTATGACTCCTTTTATGATTACTACACTCTGATCCTCTTCAAGAGATGTACTTACTACAGATGAAAGAAAAAATTAATGGTTTTGACTCAACATGCACCAGCTTGCACCTTAGACCAGTCAGTTCTATAGATTTATCGGGGCTTTTTTACTGCTTTAATCCTCAGTTCTTGTCAGAGCATCCTTCAGTGCTTTTCCCTACTGACTACAGCTGTTAGAATTGCACTGTCGGAGCATATTGTACTCAAGAAATCAAGAAAAACACACAAAAAAATTTGTTCTTTAGAAACTATCTATAGTCTTTTAGTAATTTTTTCCATGTTCATTTACTTGCAAATATTGTTGTGCTTGGGCAGTAGGAAAGGAAAAAGAGTGCAGTTTTGCTGCCACAGCAGAGCAGAGCAGAAACACTGGAACTGTAACATCTGGGGATTTTTTTCTGGAGTAGACATGCAGAAAAGCAGAACACTGGATAAGAAGGGTAGAAAGGCTTGCTGGAACAAACATATTTAATCTTTCCATTTAAAAAAAAAATTATCTGAAAGTGTAGATTAATTTCTACAGATCAATATTATTGTTGTATCTCCTTCAAATAGGAACTGCTATGGTTTAGGATCAATATCTAGTCAGGTCATTTAGTTTCTCTGCAATTTCTGGAAGTACACTTGGTAAGGTCTCCCGGAAATGCTATTTTGAAACTTGCTATTGTAATCTCCACATCTCCCTCTGTACTGTGTATCAAAATTCAGTCTGCTCTGGGAGGTCACCCGATTAAATCCAAAAAGTATGGAATTTATGTCAAAATGTATCTTTTCCTCTTTTACTTCCTTCAAATCTAAGATGTTCACAACATGACAACCAAACCAAAGTGGCAAAACAGACCAAACTATTTACTATTAATCTTATTTAATTTTATTAATTTATTAATTATTTTTAAGTTTTAAAAATTAAAGTCTTGTCTAATCAGGCAACAGAAAATCACTGAAACCAGGAATGGCAATGAGGAGCTGTGAGTGTGCACTAATAACAGTTAACATGTTGCAGACATCAAGTGAGCTTCCGCTAAAACAATGCAGTTTTGGCAAAACAAATTTATTACAGATTTGTCAGACCTGGAATATACCTGTCTACAATAAAAGTTTCAAGCCAGAGACTAGTCAAGCTGTACATGCAATAAACTAACCATGTGTATTTGTCACTGCTGGAAACATCCTTTTCTAGGTTATTTATTTTCATAAAGATGTTACAAGGGGTATCTTTGTTTGTTTGTTTGTTTGTGTGGGGTTTTTAAGGTTTCTGCTGCAGCTGGGCAGTGATGCTGTTTGGCAGAAGGGGAAAAAGTTTCTAGCTTTTAGAGGATGCACTGGGTTTGCTGCTGGGGAACTGGTAACATTGAGTCTACTCTGACCCTACTATAAATGCAAGACCCAAAGTGGAGTAAACTACCCACTACTTACAATGTGATAAGCACACATAAAGAGAGGCAGGAATTATGGTGTCATCCATGAGCTGTGAATCCATGGCATAGCCTTATTACTTGCCTGTATAGCCATACTACAGACAATATCTCATGCATAAAATATTATTTTAAATAACTAGTACTATTTTAACCGACTGCATACATACTGTTTGAGTGAGGCATATTCCATCTTATCAAGTCTAGCTCTGCACACAAGCAGCACAATTTGCTAACTAATACAGAAACAAAACTCAATCAGAGGCCAAAACAGCACTAAAGAACTAGACATGACAAGCAGTTATTTGTTTCACTGATTAAAAAGCAACAAAAACACTGCAATAAAATGCATTGTCCCTCTTTTCTTAAGTACCTTGTTTCTACAGAGTAATTACATATAGAGCTAAATGAACTCTGTAGTATTCAAGCCATGAGATGCTTGCAGTTGCACCCCAAGGATTCAGCCTGCAAGGTCTGTAGACGAAAGCCTCCTTGGAAGGTCAATTTCCTAATCCTGTTGCCAATGAACTTACTGCCTCCCACAGCCAAACCCTGAATTGGCCAGACTTTTAATGTAGAAATTCTTAAGACTTCTCTAGCAAACTTCCCATGGCAGGCCAGAATTTAAAACTTAAAATCAGAGAATCTTGGGGTTACAGTGACTAAAAACTCAAAACATAAGTTTTAAATCAACTCAAGACAACTAAGGAAGATGGATAATAAATGAAATAAATGAAAAAATTGTGCAAAATGTTTCTCCAAACCTTGAAACCCTCAAAGGCAATTCCTTGCTTCTGTGCTCAGCTGCAGTTAACTCAGCAACAGTTGACAAATTCTAGTGTAGTCAAACAGTTTGTCTTTCCAAAGCAAACAAAAAAATTGCCTTTATTCAGGCTTACTTATTCTTAGCAGTACATTCTCCTCTTATACATCCTTCAGACAGTATAAGCAGAACATGATTTGAATATACACTGGAGTACAAAAGGGGAGCTGTAGGGCTTCTTTCTTTCCCAGTCTAGTTTCTCACTGGAACTCTACCACAGATAAAGTGATGCTTTACCTACACCTCTACCTTGAGGGCTTTGCATAAATGCATGCACTGCTCTCACCTCTGTCAAAGTGCAATGGAAACATAGCCTGTGACTGCAGTGTTTGTATATCGCTACAAATTGTTCCACAGCTTCAAAAAGAATCATTGATTATAGCAGAAGAATAAAAAATAATTGTTACTAAACAATACAAGAATATCTCCAACTGGAAACTAACAAAAAGGTTAGAATAAAAGTCATAACAAAATCCTCGATTCGGAGCACACAGTAGAGCTCAATCAGCCACCAAACCAGCCTAAAAATACAAAAACACTTCAGAATTAGAAAGCAGTAGAAAAGATTAGATAAATAGGTCACCCCTACAAAACAAAGCACCTATGCAGATCTCAGGAAAAGCAGAAAGGAGAAGTTAGGAACTAACCAACCTGTAGGTACCAGAGCTCACAGGGACTGATGTGATCATGATGAATAGTTGCACACAAGCTACTAACCCACGCCTGACATCCTCTGCTGCATGACAACAGCAGTAGCTGCCAGGAGCTCATTACCTCCCGTAACAGTTAGCTCATGCCCACAGTGGAAGGAAATTAATTCTGAACTGAAAAATGAAGTGTTCCCAAGCAGACATGTCATTCCACAACAGACGATTTCCTGCCCAAAAGGCACAAGCCCACATTAATTTCACAGTACAGCTAGGAAAATGTGCTTGGACTGACTGCAAGCACCAGGTAGGCAGGTGGGCAGAGACCTTCAGGAATCCACAGTACAGATCACATCGTCTTCATCACTGTGGCATAACCAACAGAGGATGTTTCTATCTACTCTTTCTATCATACTCTCACTCTTCTATCTACTCTTAACAAAAAACTTGTTAAACTTGAATAGCCATATTTTTAAAAATATAAGGAGACACCTGACATGGAGTTCTTAAAATGCTAAAGAAGACAAACACTAAAAATAGATGCTCAACTGTCATATATGTTTTAGAAGTATGTCCCTTGAAGGTTCCTAAGTAATACTAAAACTCAAACCCAATATGTAATCTTTCATATATTTTAGGCACTGCTATATGCAAGGTCAGAACTACTTAAGGTTTATCAATGCTCATACTGCCTTATGAAGCATCCACATAGTATTGCACTGGTCTCAAATAACCCCGCACCATTCCAGGCTCAAAATTTGTACTCATATATCTCCTGTTGCCACTTCTATATCTGAGAGTGGGTTTTTTTGCTGAGCATTGAAGGTCCTGCACAGAAGGCACTGGAACTTCTCCACCTTACATTAGGAATGGTTCTTCCCTGTTATCTAGTCAGTCACGCAAGTATTGCAAAAATACTGTCATTTCTAAACAATGTCACAGAAGATGGAGGTGATGCCTCTGATGGTTGCAACGTGGATAGTCTCTAACGGAAACACGCTCCTGTTACTGGCAGTGGTTCAATGATGACCAGGGTGAGGGTAAAGAACTCATCTGTGAGAACCTCCACAGGAACTTCTCTTTGAACTCTGACAATGAGCTGTCACTCCCAATTCAGTGAAATGGAATGGATAGGAAGTGCAGCAGATCTGGCAGGTAAGTTAAACCCCTAGACACTTTTAGAGCACTCAGAAGGTGTTGCTGAGACCGCTCTGACTGTACCCATCAATGGCATCATCCGCATGCCAAACTCCTCCAAAACACTCCCCTTCAGGAAGGCTTTGCTCTTGTTCCATGAAAGGATTATATAATCAACAGAGAGATAATAAATTCACAGTGACAATTTTAACTTCATTAAAAACTCTTTAAAGATCTCATAAATCGCCTAATGAACCAGTGGGAAGAAATTACTACCTGAGAAATGTTATCCTCCAAAACAGCATTTGAAAAGGCCCATTTATTAACAAGCTTTATGCAGCCCCACTTCTCCTGTCCTCTTCCTGTGTTTAATCTCCTGAGGATGGAATGATTTAGTCTAATTTAGGGATTAATGTAAGAAATTAATTTTGTAAAATATACTTGCCTATCATACTCAGGTGGTCAAATCAGCTCATCTCACAGCCCTTTCTAGTTTTAAAGCGCAAGAAATAATCTATCTACTGAAATTACCACAAAAATATTCCAAACTTTTGAACAAGTCAGTAAATAACTTAGATTGACATTGTATTTAAAACGACTGTAGGTGGTAAAAACAGAGAAACTGTCAAGGCAAAGTTCCTCTGCTTAATACAATTAGTTCTTTTGAGGACTTCCTTGCTTGGCTTTGCATCTTCAGAAATAAAATGTGTAGTATGCTGTAGAATGTACTGGTTCAAATAACATCACTATAGTTTTAGGAATAAGCTTAATTTGAAAAGGGCAGTCATTCTCAACCTGATGAGTGTCAGAAGGTAAGGATACACTCTTTTCCTCCGCAGAAAAATATCTTCTCACTTTTCAGGCAGCCCTATTCTACAAATTACTTGCTTATGTCTTGATACACTACCATTCTAACTGGGTTGGTAGTGTACAAATGGATGATAAATTGTTACTCTAAGGAGACAAAAGCCTTCTACAGGATCTTGTAGAGTCTCATTTCAGTAAGTCACATTAAAAAAAAAGTGACTAAGAAACTATGTGGTGCACAGGATTTGGGGAGGGATAAAATGCCAAAAGGGAAAGAAAACTCTGCAACTGACCAAATGATTCCTCTCTGATGCTATGACTGAGTGCAAATGCGAAGAAGAAGTACTTGACATTATTTAACAAGAACTACAAGCTTCAGAGTGGCTGTGTGGTCCCCAAGAAGGAGCTGGAAGTGTTTTCTACTAAAAGCTCCCAGTGTAGGCATCAGTTCATGAAACAACTGACACTGCTAAAAGATCTAGAAAGGAGAATGAAATTCACAGGGATGACATGACTGAAAGCAATGTGCAAAAGTTCCCAGGAGATGAAACTCAAAATTTGAAATTTGAGAATTTGGTCAAAACAAAACAAACACCACCACCCTGACCCATTTTTAATTCTGACTTTTTCCCTTTCAGGATGGGAAAAGAACCTAAAAAGAGAAGCTTTGATAACTATTTCATTTTAGAGATACTCTCTGCTTACTTGAACAATGAAAATAGTTTGCTTTCATAGACTTGAGGCAAATTAGATTCAATTAGTGAACAGTTCTGTCCCTTAATGCTCCCTACTCTATGATGGATTTCTGCAAATGAGAGAATACATTCCTACAGCAGGGCTTTGCACAGTATTTGAGGAAGTAAAAAAATTAGCAATTCCTGAAGATCAAAGGCCCATTGTGCTATTGGCATTACTGCCCCTGTTAAAAATAAACTTCAAAATCAGGATTACTTTAATGGTCTGTATCATCACTGTTGCTAAGAAAACTAAAAAAAAAAAAAAAAAAAAACCAAAAAAACCCACCCCAACACAAACAAAAAACCCACCAAAAACCCCCCAAAACAAACAAACAAAAAACCCAAACAAAACAAAAACCAAAACCAACCCCCCAAAAAAACCCCAACCAACTGACCAAACAAACAAACAAAAAAAAACAAAACAAAAAAACCCAAACAAAACAAAAAACCACACACACACAAAACAAACAAAAAAAAATCCCTGCCAAATTGGGTTAGCCAGACAGTGAGCATCACTGTGCAATTCCAACATTTTCTGTTTCACTTCAGCAAGCAAAGTCTTAAGGACACTCTCCACTGATGTTAATGAATCACACCTGTAATTGCATCAGCTATAATAAACTGTTCCTAACTGGTTGATGCAGGATGAAAGCATTCCAAGGACATTCAAAATCATAAATAATCTGTGGGAGATGCAAAAATATCCTGATTATTCTTAAAAAAAGAGTAGCCCTCCTTCTCTCAATTTGTACTGGACTTTTGAGCATTCATGAGACAAGTCCCATCAGGTACACTGAAAGCCAGAGCTTACTCACTAACAGAAATGTTCCCCAGTTCCCCAAATAAAAGCATCAGAAGGTTTCGAGTTAGAAACACCAGTGAGGAATAACAGCATTTCTCCCCACCACACCTGCTCTGTCAGCAAGACGAGAACAGAAGAGGCTCAAATTTGGCAAAACGTAAGATAGGTTGATACGAACTACGGTACCACATAAGAGGAAGTTGTATGTCTTACTTCACTCCACAGAAAGTGGTGTTGCAGGATCATATTCTTAAATTGATGTGGCTCTAGAGAGTGAGGAGTTCTCATCTGACCTCATGCACCAGTCCTCCTTGAATGATTCTCCTGTATTCCCAGTAGCTACCAGGTCATTTATCAAACCAGGAGAATGATAAATGGGGATGTATATAACAGGATGGCACAAAGGGATAGGTATCACCAAAAAAGGTCACCTCTCCCCATGTCTGCTGAAATGCAGCTTTAATTGTAAAAGCAGAAGGCATAATTTCTAAGAGCATAATGTATTGCTGTTTCTGCAAGTGAAAAATCTTTGCTACTGCACCAATCCCATTACCAAATGTCTTACACTGAAGCTGTACACCACTCATAATGTTGCCCTTTTGAGGATGATACTCTGCCTAACCATGTGGTCACATGCTGTATCAAAAATACCACCATACATCAGCTCCATTTTGCCAGCTATCCTTGACAAGCATTGCAGATTTTAGTATGGTGAATATGGAACTGTGTAAAAAGGACAGCAATTTTTTTTTTAAATGAGAAATCGAGCATTTTCCCAGTAAAAGTGCAAACAGAATTTTATGTACTATAACTTACTAAAAATTAATATTACACATTTTTCCCTAGGTTAGGAAGAATCAGTTTCATATTCAGGCAAGGACCAAACTTTAAAAGATACTGTAAGGAAGATAACTATGAAAGATAACCTGTAAGGAAAGTTCCTGAACTTTTGAAATGCGTATTTTATTAATGAACTCACCTGCTCCTACAGTGGTATCCAAGAAAAATGAAAAAAGAAAGAGCAATATAAGCACTCGAAAAAGGCATAAAAATCATTGCAGTTTACTTTCTGCCCCTTTCCATGTAAAGTGAATAATCTTCACAGAGCTGGAATACAATCACAACCAACAGGTTTTGTAATTATCAAGTGTCTTAGCTTCACAGTACAATTAATCACCTGCAAACACAATTCACTTACACTGCCTTACATCCTCCTCCACTGTGAACATTATCCCATAATTAAGCAAGATGAAAGTAAACAATGTCATAAGAACATAAATATCATTTCATGCAGTGCAGTCTTAAAAAAAGAAAAAATGACTGAAAGAAAATCCAAAACATGTCATCCCACACATTGAAAAATGGCAGCACAATCAAGTGAGGTATCTAGTGGAAAAGTATTCAAAGTGTAAAATGCCAACTGGCAAATGTAGAGTATTCATAATGCAAGATGGATTACAGACAAGAAAAAAAAAGAAGAAAGAAATCGTCTATAACATGTGTCTGCTGTAGACACAGTTTTGGGTCTTTCCAATATCTTCTCCCTGTAACTGCTTGGGTTAACAATACAGAAATGCAAGTGCTCAGTCTGTTCATTTTGAATACTGAGCGTGTTATTACTTATCATAGAATCATAGAATCAGACGGGTTGGAAAGGACCTCGGAGATCATCAAGTCCAACCCTTGATCCAACCCCACTATGGTTACTAGACTATGGTGTTAAGTGCCACGTCCAGCCTCGTCTTGAAAACCTCCAGGGATGGAGAATCCACCACTTCCCTGGGCAGCCCATTCCAATGGCTGATTACTCTCTCTGTAAAGAATTTCTTTCTGATATCTAACCTAAACCTCCCCTGGCACNTGAATACTGAGCGTGTTATTACTTATTAATCCCTCTATCTTTCTTTTATGAAGTGCTTCTGTTAATGATCCTATGCTATATCAGGAATGATAGTGCATAATGAAGACATAAAAGTCCACTTACAAAAATAGCTCAAAACTTTACGGAATTACATATCCATGTATTTACTGAAATGAGTGACCTTCATAAAGGAAGGCAATTGTATAAAGTTATAGACACCCAGCAGCTCTCAGGACATAATATGAATGTACATTTTTGATCTGAGGTTTTACTAGCTAAAACACTAGAGTGACTTAGACTGTGTCAATCGAGAGCTAGTGCAGTTAATAACACTAATATTTCACTGGCAAATTTTGATGTATCTGGTAAGAACAGCACACCAAAATTACACAGGAAACCACCAGGTGACTGGCTGGTCATAAAGATGACCTACAGTTAAGCTCATGATAGCCACACACTTTCACGCCTCCATATTTTTGGCACAGAGAAATTAACAGCCAATGCCACAACTCCTGTTTTAAAGACTGAGCTGTCATTTCTGCATCTTTCATCAAGCCATCGTGCAGAGAGAATAAGACAGACACCTCAATATGAAAAAAGAACACATGCTGTCTGCCAGCCTGACATGATCTTCTGGTACACCAAAGAGATGCTACCTTTTGTAGCAAAACTTTGGTGAGGCCCCACATGACATACTTTTTAATCAGGTCACTCCTTTTTAAAAAGGAAGTATCTGAACTTGAAAAGATGCAGAGAAAGGATTTAAGAATAATCAGAAAAGCGAAGAGCACATTTTTACCAGAGATTACAAGCTTGACTTGTTTAGTCCTGTGGACTGAAAGCCAGGAAAAGCCAGGACTGCTCTTCCAGTGTAACCACTGGGGAGGGAGAAAGCACGATTAAGTCAAAGGACAGCAACAACAATGGAGTACATGGGTGTAAATTTACCCATTAAGAAGCTTAGCCTGGAGATGCGAAGAGCATTTCTAAATAGGCTTAAACTTGAGACTGATAACTTTAAGAAAGGCATTATATGAGATGCAAACCCAGGGACTAAAGTCAAAAGTCCTTATAGTCTTTGCTGACTTTAAGCAGTTCACATTCTCTCCTCACAGAGTCAAGAAAGAGGCAGATGGGCATCCTCAGGGCTCCTGCCTCCTCTAAGCACACTCAGCTCACCCCACAGTCCAGGCTGCTCAAGGACCCCCATCACCACCTGAAACCCAGTTCCTGACTTATACCTTCTGTCCAGCTCCTGAGGAACCAGGAGGGCAGCCTGCACTGCCATTTAAACCACCCAAGGGTCTGTCCCAGCCCTAGCAAAAATCCTTGAGCTCCTTAATAGCTGTAGAAATGTTCAACATCAGTGCAGGACACTACAGTCTGCAGCACCACCAGGAAAACCTACACCTTCACACTTTGCTTCAGACTTCTTGCAGACTGGATGCTCCAAGGGATTTTACAGACTGTACACATTTTCAAGTTTTGTCGGGAAGCATAAAGGAATAATAATAAAAAAAAAAGAATCTGAAAATTCAGAGCACAGTTCTGCAACACAGGATGAACTCTGTATCACAAAGTCAGCCCAAAACCATAGAATGACTTCCATTCTACTTTCTTTTTCATGTAAAATGGCACAGCTTGGATAATACAACTTCATTAACTGTGTGGCTATACAAAATTTGGCAATATTTGTCATCCCCCTGTATCCAAGACCAATCATGTAGCAGCAAGTGCTGCAGTCAGAATGTTATTTCACTGTTGTTATTATTTACAAACAGGACTAGATGACTGCTTGACTCAAAGGAAGAAATAAAATTAAAGAAAACAGAGACCATGAATGTTTCTGGCAAAGTAACACCACTCTTCATGGTCAGTGCTCGTGTACTGAACACTGCTTAAACAAGCCAGCGTTAAGGTATACCACCCTTCACTGTTTTGCTCAGACCCAGGGGAGCTGGGATTGCTGTGTAAAAAAACTAAATCAGTCTCGAGTCCTATTAGTAAGCAGCCTAACAAACACCTAAAGGAGAAATAGTTTCCAGTTATGATATGGATCTTCACAGGTGGTGTGCAAGGGTTAGCATTGCCAATAGCAATGAAAACTATGGGAAGAGCCTCCATCTGAATTTAAAACTGCCATAACTAAAATATTAAACTGCGGACTACCACATCTAATAAAGTTGGGGACAGCAGCACAAAAAAAGGTAGAGGGCAGCAAGAGTCTTGCCCAGGGCCTTCAGATATCATTCAGGCCACACAAGTCCTAGGATATAGTCAGTCCAGGGGCTGTAGCTTCCCCATCAGCTCACTGGAATGATACTTGGTTGTGAGATGCTACAGAAGTAAATGTTATCACTAAAAAAGCTCACTGCAGAGCATTTGCACCCTACAGCTGTATTATTGCACACTTCTGAACAGAAAACCATATCAATTACTATTTAATAAAGAAAACCATCCTCAGTCCTTTATCCAAGCCCCAAAACAATAAACCACTCTGGTCCTTTCTGCAGGAGCTGACCCACTTCCTCTGACTCCCAGACAGCTGTTCAGGAATGTGTGCCAAGCAAGGGGTGCAAGTGGCTGAAGAGCCATACCACGGATGCTCTCTAACAAGATCAGTGTGTCACAGTGCCACACAGGGGGAACAGCTGTGACTCATTTAATTGTCTACTGAACATGAAATGAGTTTGTTTCCACCTGTGATAAACTATGCTACCACTTGTGATATGTATAAGGCATTGCTGCTACTGTGTCTTCTAATACCATGGTCAAAATTAAAGGTTAAGCAGCAGTGAGTTCTCCAGTTTCTGCTGCATGAGAAGTGATACAGTTTTGGCTGCCCTGGTCTCATTTCTAGACTGGATGATCAGGTCTGCAAAAACAACAGTGAGCCAAGTGTTGGTCCTCTATTTGTCAAAATGTCCCACAGACATCGACACCAAAGCCTTGTTCACTCCTCATCATGAATTCCCAGCTGGAACACAGTGAGAAATGTGATTCCAATTCTTAGGAAAAGAAGTATTTTAGTAGTTACTCGGAACATGCATAATTTTTCTAGCCTGACATTATCCAATATAGCCTGACATTATCCAATTTTGCAGTCCCAGCAGCTGAAATACGTGAGTCCCAAGAGCATTTCAGGGTCAAGCATGGTTCCCTCGTTATGCTCCTTTACTCAGTCCGGTGCAGGCTAAAAATGATACACCCTTGCCAGTTCCCTTAGCCATCATTCTACCACACACACCTCTAGAGCAGCACCAGGCCCCACAGCAGTGAATGCTGCTCGAGTCAGTATGAGTGTCACAGAGTTGGTGACCAAACAGACACTTCATATAGTTGTTGTGTTAGAAGTCTCCATGTGGTTGAACTGCCATATGAGTAAAAATGGGATGGCATATAAAAGTCTAATGAATGCACACAGATTTCAGCAAATATTTAATGAAGTGGCATCAAAATTTAACATGAAATAATATCATGAAACTAAATATTTTGACAGTCAAACAGTTGGCTTCATTACTACTGTCACCCTTCATAGGCAATCATTATGTCATTTCATATGACAGTCAAAACAAGTTTGTGTGTTAGGACACAAACAGGTAATAGGCTGCTTTTCTTTCTAATTCTGAATGGAAAAACATGAACTATTGTGATTTCCAGTACAGTGCAAATTTCAGTTTGTGGCTAACTCAAACTGTCAGATTTTGGCAAGTCATTATCTCCCTTCTCCTTGAGAAGTATTCTTAAGTTTAGGTGCTTTTAATGAAGAAATAAAGCTTCAACAGAAATTCTCAGCAAGGTTTCAGACTTGTGTGCATTTGTGCAAGTACTATACTTGTTTTATTTGCATTACAACAGGAAGCCATCAAAATTAAAGAAAGAAAAGAATTACTTTTTCTCCATACTGGTACATTTAATGGGGTCTCAGAAACACAACCTTTCCTTTCCCTCTTTGATCAAATGCCAAAGGTGTGACAGATGTGGTTCAGCTACAGGAGGTTCTGTAACTGTGATGCAATTGTACCACAACCAACATCCAAGTGCTACCCAAACACTGCCCCAAGAGCCTAACATCTCTTCCTGAGCACAGGCACTGCTAGGCACAGAGCCAGGAGCCACTGCTGCTGACAACAACAGCATCTTTGCAAATCTAATTCAGGAAAGCCAATTTTTTTAGCGTAGGACTGGAAGTCACAGGCTTCTGAAGTTTAATTGCAGTCTAAAAAGGATTCCCTGAGCATCCTCAGATACATCACTGTCTTTCATCTATCTTATACACACCTTTGTTTTTCCTCACAATTTCATCTTGGTGCCTTTTTCAGCTAGGCATAAGGTGAGATTTCGTGTAACCAAATTCAAACACCTTGAAAATAACAAGCATTGTGCTTCACTAATTTCTATAAAAAGGTGAACAGACATTAGACCAAGCACTCATCCTGCTTTTGTATCACACTGCACTGTTTTTTTAGGAATCAGATCTGAATTTCATGGAGTGTTGCTGAAAGTAATTTTAAAAGGAAAAACAAACAACCAAAACACAAGGGTCAAATATTGTGAAAGTATTGAGACATTTAAGAAAACCTTTGCTCTCGGTGGCAGAAAAAAAAAAAAAAACACGCAGCCCAAACAACAAAACAGGGCTCCTCAAGAGCATTACACCCCAACCAAAATGTATTTTCCTGCCAGAGGACCAGGACATAGCAGTGTTTGCAGAGGTGAAAACCTAAAGCCCAGGAAGCTCACTTCTTTGTGGGTTAGGCTAGACTCTAACAGACAGTGACAGAGTGACGAAAAATACCTGTAATTTTGTGGCATGTTTCTAGGAACATTTTTACTCTGAAACTTGTTAGATACACAGGCAAAGTCAAAGTATTCAAGCTTGGATAACTGCAAGTAAGGTAAAGCCCTGTGCCTGGGAAGGACTACCTTCCCTCAGGGAAATCCTGCCACAGTTTGCCTATTCCAGAGTCCAAAAATTTTCTCTGGAGAAATTATTTTTATGAGCCACCAATGATTCATCCTTGGCAGAGTGATTTAACTTCAGTCAGCAAAGCTGAACTCCAGCAAGAAGAGGAAAATCACCCTGGTCTTTCTGTCATTTCAGTGGCAGAACTGAATACCTCCTTGTTAGCAAGTCTCCTCCAGAGCATCGCTGGATGCAAGCAACACTACAAATACAACTTATCAAGGACACACCACCACTGGCAGGAAGAAGCTCATTAAGGGGAGTACTATTATCATCTGACAGGTAGTCCCACCTCCAGGATTTTCTGCAGCACAAAGCTCCTACTACTCAGTTAGTCTCCAAGGGTTTAAATACCTTCTAGAAATGAAGTGTGATTGTGCAGGGGAAACTTCTGGGAAAGATTTAGTTTCATACAACTCAGTTAAATCCCAGAGGCTTTACATGTGCTAAAAGGTTTTAAAAGACCATGTCATTTTGTCAGTGGGCTGTTCAGCAGCAGATGTTTGCTGTATAAAAATCATTATCTGATTTAGTCTTTTATTAGCTCTGTCACCACTCCAGAGAAATGAGATGAACTAATACCATCACAGTTGCTGTTTTAGAAACAATATATGTTCAAAATTAGCAAACACCTCTTTCATAAGACCAGGTCTATTCTGACTCTAGCAAAAATCATTAGAAGAGATCCGAGGGCATGGTAATCATCCCATTTTTCTTCAGCTAAAATTATTTAAATATAGAAAAGATCCTTTGCTGAGAAGGACTAACAGCGGTAAAGGCAGCATGTCAAAGATGATGATTCACGCAGCTAATCCCCATATATCACACTGCATATTTACCCCTTCATGTAAGAAGATCTGTGTTTCTCTAAATAAGAATTCATCAACACTAATATCACTGGCAAAAGAGGACAGAGAATTTAAATTTATAAATAGGCTTTATAAATAATATCAGAGTTTCTTTTCTTTCCATCTAGCTTCCGTACCAAAATCTGTTTGTAACAATTCAATAACACAGTCATGCTGGCAACCTACAGTACAGCTGGTGTTAAAAAACCACCACCTTCAACTAGAAGACACGTGCCCGATGAAGCCCATTCCTAACTGCAACTTCCTTCCTAATCTCAGATATCTTGGGGAACCTCATTATCCATTGGTGAGGCATGGCCTTCACAAAGCCCAAACTGGATTTTCTAACATGTTTGGTGGGTGCTCCATTAGCATGTGCCTACAGAGATGCTGATCTGCAGCTTCCAGATCCAAGCTAGCTCAGTGGTGGCTCACAAGCAGCAGGCATTCGGGTCAGCACACACTAACACACAATTCATCTTTGCTCTTCCCAAAACTTTATGCTTGCCAGCACATTCCCCTTCTATAATCCAGTTGCAGGGGATAAGTGAGAAGGCCTCATATTTTCACTTCCAATTGGTGGATCAATCTCTAGTTTATGGTGGTGAAACCAAGACCTACACCTTCCTTCCTCTTTCCCAGTCTTCCTTGGTTGGGCTTGCAAAGCCCTCTCTTCTCCTGTGAGAACGGGGACGACATCCCTCACTTGCTGTTCCCTGAGGGACAAGGACAGGACAGCATGGTTGTCTCAGTATCCCTTTTCACAGAGACTCTGGTGCAGCTCATAAATACTAGGGTACCCACATGTCAAGTGGGCAACTGTGGAACAATGCCATGCAGCAAACAGAGAGTACTAAAAATGGAACGAAGGTGTTCAAGTGGCCGAGGGCAGACAGGTTTCTGTCAGAGGTTTCCCATCCTTGCTCTAGAGCTGCTCATAATAGCACCGGACTTCCATGCACTGCAAGAATTGCAATCCATTTATCCTTCTTCCTAATGGAAATCACAGGCCTGTTAGAATCGCACCAATAAAGGGAAAGAAACTGTTTGCTCAAGTCAAGGAGATGAGCTGGAAGACAGCTGAGTTGAAATGTTTGCTAACACTAACATTTCAGCAGTCTACTCCAGGAGTAGTACAGAGCCCTGCTGCTTAATTTGAAATAAGCTGGAAAAGTTTCAAATATAACATAAACATGAGACTATTACCAGAGTAGCACAGACCTTGGAATCTGTGCCTCTCAGAAAACCTGTCCTACCATCTCCTTTAATGTGATTATTTAATTCCTTAAACTTGGTCTAACAGAGAATGCTCTACCTGTCTATGTATTTTAAAAATGCGAAAGGGTAGTTTTGACACAGTGAGAGAATCCACACAGCAGTGATATGTAGATATATTTCACTGTGATTCATTATGATTTTCTATAACTCTAATTTCATTGTTTAAGTGCTTTAAGGTAAGGACTGCCAATCTTCTGAAAATCCACTGAATGGGTCTTCTGTAAAATACTAACTTTTTAACTTCAGAGGAAAGGTGGAGGGTTTCAACCCACTCTATGTTCCACAGAAATTACATTATCAAATTACAGTCATCTACTCTTAGGATAGATGCCTACTCATCTCTTTGCCATACTATGAACCAACAAATGGAAATTAATCCACATTATCTATGAACTCCTCAGTGCAAAAACCGACCAACTCCGGAACTGCTCTGTCTACTCAAAGCACAAAAGAATCTGACTTCAAATGCTTCACGGCATGATACGGAGTAAAAACATACTGAAGACACATTTTCCATTTCAGAATTTTAAAAAATTAACAGCTTGTACTGCTTCATGTAGTCATCCAAGGCTCCCATCCCCCAAAAAGCAGGGTAAGGGAGAGAATTATGTTTTTCTTACTAAAAATCATAACAGAACTGGCATATCCCGGCAAAACATCTTCCAGTATAAATTGATTTTAAACTGCAGTACTTCCAGAAGTAGACTACCTTGCATCATGTCCAAAAGCAAATATAAACACTAGGGGAAAAACTTAAAAAACTGCTGAAGTTAAATATTTTTTTTCTTTTCCTTCAACCTTTACTTTTTTTTTTTTAAAACTGTTTTGTTTATTTGAGGGGATACAACAAAAATAAGGCATTTAAATAGGAGCTTGAAATTGCATTTCATTATGGTTTATGTTTTGCTGGGAATGGAATTACTTCTTTCACTAACTCCACATCTGAGTTACGTAGAGCCCATTCTCAGCATACTAATTTACAGCTAATGATGACACAGTAGATGGGACTGTTTCTAGATACTAGCTAAATATTCAACAGAATGGCTTCATTCACAACATCAAGTTCTTGTCACTGTGGATTTTTTCCACCCTAAAAAAAAAGGCAACACATGATTGGCTCAAACTACAAAAATAAATTTAAAAAGAAGGAACAAATTCACTACTACCTCATGTTTCCTCCCACCCTTGCTGCACTTAGCACAGCAATCTACAGTACATTGAAGCCTTCATCCAATTGTCCTTCAGGGCAGCAACAGAAAAGGCCATTATAAATTCTAAATATAGCATTACAGATATAAAGATTAAACAACAGTTACACAGAATTATTATTAGTATGCATATTCTTACAAATCAATACTTATTTTGTAGCAGAAAAATAGCCATGAAATTCCATAGTTAATGAGTTTCTGGTAAGTGGGTATTTCAACCCACATCAGAAAAGCTGAAAGAAATACCTTTTGAAAGGTGAGAACACTCAAGGTAATGAAACAGAGGTGAGCTGCGTTACACTTAGCAGATATTGCTGAGAAGAATAAACACATCCCCAGTCAACTGATAAGGAATTTTCTCCTAGTAATTTCACTGCTTACATAGGTTTACATGTGCCACACTTTCACGGAACAAACAATGAAGATGTGTACAGAAGAACTGACAACTCGACACTGACCGGCAGAAGATGCTCACAAAGTTGTTTTTCAATGGTAAAAACCTGGCTGTTGCACCCCAGGTGCAAGAATGAGTTGCAAAGAAAGATGAGGAAAGCGTGTCCTTGCACCAGCTGAGCATTACACTGGGTTACAGCGCAATGACTCTGTGAATCAGCAACACACACATAAACTTGGCCTCCTGCAGTCCCAACGGACATCAATTGTCTGTATCTGGAAAGGCTGCACAGCTGTTCCCCACTCTAAGTGATAAATGGTGACATCCATTCTTCTGTGTGAAGCATGGTGGAGAAGAGGAAACCAGAAATCCTGATCTACCTCCAGAGGGGCACCCATGGCAGTGTGACAGCAGCCATAAATACCTGTCAGAGATAGAGGCTCTAAAACTTTAGAGCTGGCCAGAGGCAAAGCCTGTGCCACACTGAGTTTGGCCCAGCACATACAAAGCTGAGAAGTTTTGGGATCTTTCTTACCCCCTGCCCTGTATTTGTCTTCTCAGTCTGCTTGTGGCTTCCTCAGGTGAGAGAAAGCTCTGAAGCCCCAGCTCTCAATGCAGCTCAGCAGAGAGATTTGGCTGTCTGGGAAAGGCAGTAACAGCAGGCTCAACACAAACAAAAAATAACAACAAAAAAAAAGGCTTTTAAATGAGTCTGCAACAAAACCTTTCAAAAAAGCTTCTTTCATGATGGATTTAAAATCAATAGAGCAGTGCTCTTGATGTAATTACTCATTGATAGTACAGGACAGAAGTACAGGCTGCAATGCGAAGAGAGGCAGAAGGCCAAATTCATTCCTGATGTAAGCAAAGAGGTTGTACAGAGGACAGCAAAAACCATAACCTCTACTTACTTGTCTGAATCTGACCCACAGTGCTCCAAAGATCACTGCTGTTGATCACTCAGATGAGACTACATTAACCAACAAAGACAGAAAAACTGAAATGTACCATTAATTCACTTTGTGATTTAGTTATTATTTGAAAGAATAGTTGCAGCCTTTAAAGGATATTTTCAATTCATTAAAATGGTGCCTGAAGTTCTTGCATATGCTCCATTTTTCTGATGTAACTCATTTACAGCTGAGGGAAGCATCCACTTACAAGGCTACAACTCTCCTCTTTGTCAATTAATAGCAATTCCTACCACCAACATTCAAGCTGTCAGTCAGACAGATATCTTCTATAAACATCTTAATTTTCTTTTATTTCTACAGACATCTTTAAACAGCACCACTTCTCAATTCATAAGCCATATTACTGTAGTACAACATCTCTCTAGACAGTCTCACATAAAATTAAATGCCCATTTAGTGGCTTACAAACCTTACAGCAGTTGGTTTATTTTCCCTCATTATTGTAACAGAGCAATCAAGAACAGCAGACTATTTACAGCATCCTATAACATGGCTTCTCTATCAACCCAGTGGCATAAAATTAAATGGCTATCTGAAAGATAAAGTAAAACGCTCATTTATATCTGACAGTTTTGTGACACTACTAAGCAAATAACCACTGCAGACAGATTTCTAAAATCAGGACAGCTCAAATTGCCAAGGGTTAACCTGTTCGCGCACCAGGGCCTAAGCTTTTCTCTTGCTTAAGGACTGTTTAATTATGTATACCAAGTGCAGCAGCTCCAGCAGGAAAGATTAAAACAGACTCTCTCAGCCTTATGCAAGAACATTTAACCAGAACATTGCAAGGCTACAGACCAATGTCTCCCACATTCATGTGGATATCATAAGAATCAGGGTAAAAAATTTCATCCCTCAATAAAATAAATGAATAAAAAAATAAACAAATAAATAAATCTGAAGGGTCTCAGTTATACACTGAAGTAAGGCTTGGAAAACAGCTTTCATATGAAGCTGGATTTTCTAAGCCTGAACATCTCATGAAGTGCTTAAAAGTGCTTGGATGCCTTTGAAGTACCAAAGAGAGTATGCAGCATGTCCCATCAAGTGATCTTTTCCACTTGCAGGGAAATAATAAGGTCCTTTAACTTAAAACTGATCTTCACAGAGAACAAAAGCCCTCAGAACCACACATTCAGGATGCTTCATGGCACCCTTCATTATTTAATCCATCAGCAGTTTGCCCTCAACACATAATTATTAAGAATACTTTTGAAACACTCTCAACATAACCCACAAGTGATAGAAGACATCCTTACGTTACATATTTTTAGTTCTGCAGTATAATCTGCACTTACCATATTCCTTTGACCAAACCACCTGGATTCTGTCTACCTTGTCCAGCCTGATCAGGACTGTTTTAACATTCAAAGTTTCTGAGCAGTTTGATAGTTAATATTTATGGAAGTTGGGGGGAAAAACCTCCACACAACCATAACCCCCAAAGCCATCACTTTAATTAAAAAAAAAAAAAAGTTAAAAATTAAAACCAACACACAACCCCATCTCCAGAAGAATGTACAAAGCAGCTTGCCCCTCCTAACAAATATATAAATATGGCCTGGCATGGGGATGCATGGCAGTGGCAGATGCAGAGGCAGTCTGCAGAAGGAAACTGCTCCCTCACCTCACAGAGCGTCTAAAGAGCAGAAGAGAGTTACCCTGGACTCAGTGTATGAAGCCAACATGTTCTGGCTGATGCTGCAAGCCCTGGATGACACTTGGAAACCAGCAATAACATGGCACAGCTTTTCTCCCTCGTACTGCTCTTTCTTTATCTGACTACTGTAGGATTTTCTTTTACAAGTACTGTAGCAACACATTTGCACCAAGATGAAACAATCATGCATATGAATGTGCAGTTCTCTGCAGAAGATACTAAAATTATTTCTGGACTGCTTTCCTATTCCAGAAAAAAAATTGGTTAAAGAAACTGAAATTTTCTATAAATTAGTGGAAAGCAAAAATAATTTATATGGATGTGTAATTAGATAATAGCAAAAAAGGTAACAAAAGCAAAATAGGTGCATAAAGGAAAGTCATTCTTCTCATGTCCCTTTTACCACCTCTCAGCAGAAAAACCAAGGAACTCTTGATAAAAATCTCTTTTTCCACCCTTTCTACCCATCGCATTAAATTTCAGAGAGAGAGGAAGCATCTACAATTTTATTTTACAAGCCCTTTGGAAAAGAGAGATTCCTCAAGCAACAGAACTCTTCAAGTCTCTTTCATATCTATTTTCTCACAAATAGATGCCTCCAGGGAGCTCCTCCTGCCCCCCCTGTTAAGCCCAAGCACCTACATAAAAATCAGGAAATCCAGGGCTGACAAGCAGCAGATTCCCAGAAGCCCAGGGTATATTAACATGAAGCTCTCCAGCAAGGTCTCAGAACTTTTCAGCTCAGTTTTTTTTTATTTTATTTTCTGTAATTTAAGGTGAAACTGTTACAAGTAGAACACAAGTGCTAAGTGAAGGGTAATGTGCGCTGTGCACTTGGAGCAACCTTCCCTAGACTCCGTTAGCTCTGTACCAAGAGCTGCATTTTCCAAGCCCTGTTCTCCGTGGGGCTTGTATTAAAAATTAAAACAACAAAAATATAAAACACTGCACAGAGTCAGTGTAAAAATTATAGTAATGGAGCATGTGTGCTCATTTAGTGCAACTTTTTAATAGGCATTAAACAAATTTTAAAAAGCAAACTACTAGCAAAGCAGCAAAATCCCTCTCCATACCACATTGCAGTCTATGCATTCTGGTCTGTTCTTTTATGAACCCCATTTTAAGCATTTAACAGTAACATGGAGCTGACCAAGCACGTCAGTTCCCCAAACAAATTCATTTCAACTTGAAATGCTGAAATGAGACCAAGGGAAGCCAGTGGATGTAATCTTTGGGATTTCAGTAGAGCTTTTTTTGACATGGTCTCTCACAGTGTCCTGGACAAAATGTCCAGCACAAATCGATAAAGATGTAATTCAATGGCTCATGGGTTAGGCACAGAGGCTTATGGTTTACATCAGGCTGGTGACTGGTCACTGGTTGGGTCCCACAGGGCTCCTTTTTAGAGACAATTCTTGTCAACATGTTCATAGACAATTTGGACACAGGACTCAAAGGTAAACTAAGTAAGTTTGCTGATGACACTAAACTGGGAGGAGCTGCTGGTTCTCTCAAAGGCAGAGAGGCCCTGCAGAGAGACCTCAACAAATCAGAGGGCTTGGCAATCACCAACTGTGTGAAGTTTAACAAAGGCAAGAGCCAGATTCTGCACCTGGGATGGGGCAACCCTGGATGTTTGCACAGGCTGGGGAACGAAGTGCTGGAGAGCAGTGCCATGGAAAGGGACCCGGGGGTCCTGGTCGAAGGCAAGTTGAATCTGAGTCAGCAGTGCCCTGGTAGCCAGGAGGGCCAACTGTGTCCTGGGGGGCATCAGGCAAAGCATCACCAGCCAGTCGAGGGAGGGGATTGTCCTGCTCTGCTCTGCACTGGTGCAGCCTAACCTCAAGCTCTGTGTGGAGGCACCACAATGTAAGAAAGATATTAAGCTAAGTCCAAAGCAGGGCTGTGAGGATGGTGAAGAGCCTTGAGGGGAAACCAGACAAGGAGTGGCTGAGGTCATTTGGCTTCGTCAGTCAGCCTGGAGGAGACTGAAGGGAGACTTCATTGCAGTCTACAACTATCTCGTGAGGGGAAGTGGAGGGGCAGGCACTGATCTGAACTCTCTGGTTACTAGTGACAGGACGTCTGAAGGAGTGTCATGAAGCTGTGTCAGGGAAGGTTTAGATTGGATATTAGAAAAATTGTCTTCGCCCAGAGGATGGCTGGGCACTGGAACAGGCTCTTCAGGGAAGTGGTCATGGCACCAGCCTGTCTTGAGTTCAAGAAGCATTTGGACAGCACTCTCAGGCACATGGTATGCTTTTTGAAGTTGTGTTGTGCAGGGCCAGGAGTTGGACTTTGATGATCCTTGTGGGTCCCTTCCAAAGCAGGATATTCTGTGATTCTATGAATGGCAGTTTTCTTCTTCTGAACATCCCAGCAAGTGTAGGTTGCTGGCATCTACATCCACAGAAAGCAAAAAATCAGAGTAATATGTGCCAACAGTTGCCAAAAGTTACCAAATGTACAGCTGGGCTTCCTTTGTGGCTCATGATAGACTGGAAACAATGTTACTGGACTGCACCAGCCCCTGATAGCTGAGTGCTCAATGTCACAAATGCCTGCACAGAGTGAGCTGGTATGGTAGAGTACATTCCCATCAGCGAACACGTTATCACCGTGTGCTGCTTGCTGATCCCTAGCTAGCAAATACTTAGTGAGCTCTGGATAACCCAGTTTTCCATCAAGCAGAAAACCTGACAAGCTTAGCCAGCATTGCGTGCTCTGTCATTAGGGGCATCTCATACTTGAGATTTAGAAATGCTAACTGTTGCAGTCCAAAGAATAACAGTGCCATTTATTCAGAGTACAGCACACTTCCGAGCACAGCATTAAGTGCCAGAAAGTTTAATTTATATCTGATACAGAAGTATCTAGCTCAGCTGTCAAAAATGCAGGTTTGTATTGTTTCCTAAGAACATAACTATGTTACTTCCAATATAATCCACTTCTACACTTGCTTCATATTTTTGTGCTCAGATCTGTTTCTGAATTCAATAGGTCAGCTCTGTAAGGTACCATTAAGTTGCTGTTCATGCTTCTTCCTACTCAAACCACAGCATGCCTGAACATTCCCTTCTAAGGGCCTGGTTCTCACAATGATGAATGCTGTGGTGATTGAGTAAAAGAGTAAATAGTACAATTAGTATTACATAAAACCAGTTCTCAAGAGTGGATAACTCACAACAATTTACACTTACTTGGTGAGCTAAGGAAAACAGCCAGAAATCATTTCCTGAAGATGTTTCAGCTGGTCAGTCAGCAACAACAGAAATTTAAGCCTGCTGATCTTCTTCCAGCATTCAAGTGACCATAATAACCACTAGTGAGAGCACTATCTTCTTTATGTCATTTTCACAGACAACATAAACCAAACCAACCGGAAAGCCTCTGGCTAAAGGGCAAGTGTAAGTCAAGATGCATGAGTAAGACAAATGCATGGGTACAGCATTTGTCACTTCTGTGAGTCCTTCTTACTAAACCCCATTCATAATATGAGATCCAAACCTCAGCTAATCACAGTGAGGGCACCTCCAACACATATAAGCAGGCCCTGCTGCAGTTTCCTGACTTAGCTCTCCTGGCAACAAGCAACAGTCCAATTAAAGGGATCTAAAAGGATAATAAGCAGCTGATCAGCTCCCATACAAGTTTGCCATTTCTAGACAAGGACAAAGCAGATAAAAGACAAATTTAGATGTAGGTCAGCAGGTCTTGCAACATCACAGACACTTTCTTCAACATTTCATCACCAAAGTGTGACTACCAGGCCATGTTAAACAGAGAAGTGTGTCAAATGCCTTGCCTTAAAATTTGGGATAATTTAGTTATCTACACTTTTTTGAACATGAGTACTTCTAAGACATTACAAGGAAGGCTAAATCCCTGCCTGCATAAATATTTTGCAGTTTAGGGTTATGTGTTGCTGTCATTGCAAAAGCATTTCCTGGACAAGAATGAGAAAAATCAGGAAATTTTTTATAAATAAGTTTGGAACTCAAATATTAAAGATGGTTAATATAGCAAAATGTTTACATGCATTTTTTCAGCCCATTGTGGTATGCAAAAGCTGTTTTGTTTTTTCAGTTATAATAAATGGTAGACAGGTAAATTGACAAAGTCCAGTCTTATGCCTATCCTTTCAATTCTTCCATCAATATGGATAGGACTAAACCACACATTAACTGTTCAGATCTTCATCAGGAACCACCCATCAGTCCTTTCAGGCTCTCTTATGTGGCACCACAAATACAACCATCTTCATCTGCAATTTTCACCAGCATTGAGGGGGAGTACTTTGCCATTGGTACCATTCTATTTCCTTTAACATAGCTTTGGTTATGCATCCAAGTTTGAAAAGCAATAACAAAAGATTAAATTTGAACTTTATGTTGGCACTGTGATAAAATCTTAGCCCTCTCAACTGCCCATTCAACCCTGGTTTCTATTTCTCAGAGCCCTTCCACGTAGCTCTACCATGACTTGAATGAAGATCCTTTTATGCCTGCAGCTGCATTTATGAAACCTAGCACTGCGCCAGAAAAAAAGGCATAGCCTTGTTCCAACACTAAAATAGCAATCTACTTGATACATATGTGATCAGATCCTAGGTAGACATTGACGGGAAGGGACAAAGGCATATCATCAGCACTGCTCATATATACTGCTGCTTTTGTAACAAGATTGGGCTATCATATATAAAACTGAAATTTTAAACTTTTTTTTCTGCATTCATTGCTATGACTCAGAAAACACAAACTCTGCCTGAAATATTGTAGCAGTGTCTGGTTTAGCAGCAATCCCAAGCCAAGCCTGGGATAACTGTGAGTGGTGCAATCCATGCTGGCAAAGCACTGAAGCCTACAGCTCTTCACCACGGCTTTGAGGAATGTGTAGCAAGGCACATTGGGCAGTACTGACACCTGGACATTCTCTTAGATCAGGTGGTTCCTAGATGTATTTCCCAGGACAGAAGCAACAGTCTCTTGAACATCCTCCAGAAAAATCCATTTTTCCTTCGAGGCAGACATAAATTGTAAACATAATAAACTGCAGATGAATAAGAAACATGCAAAGAGCATATTTGAGAGAGTTTTGCACTTAGCAGCACAGGTGCATTTCTCCTGGCTAATCAGTTTGTTACCCCTTTCATTACAGATTTCCAATATGCTGATAACAGAATTTCTCATTTGCTGCACAGGAGCACTACTGCAGCCAGCTCCAATATGATACATAATAAAAAGGGCTTTGTTTGCTGCAGAAAAAAAAACAGCCACTATTTTAGATAGCATAATCCTACAAATATCCATCTGAACCTTTCAGCACAGATCCATTAAAAATTAAAATGCACCACAGTTCATTCTCTTGCCCATTTCCAAACAAAACATAATTTTATAAATTTACTTTTATTTATATTTTTCTACATTTCTGTTGTAACAACCATAGCACCAATTGCCACTGCAGATTAAAAGACAGTAAAATAACAAATCATGATCATATAATACAAAATAGCAAATAGTAAAATTTGAAATTAAGTATGCTAGTGTTGTTAAAAGAATATAATATGCCATGTTCAAACTAAATTTTCTGGAGAAACAATGTGAAAGGAAACAAATTTACAAACGTCTCCTTTTTTTATGTGAAATAGAATTGTTAATTCTCCAGCCTTCATGGGAAGGCTGGCCACCTTCAGGTCTCTTCACAGGGGAAAAAGAGAGATACATGTACCATCCAGGAAAGCAGAAAACACAGCCTTCCTTCATTTTTTTAATACAATGCTCAGGAAATAAAGATAACCATAAATACCTGATTAAGTACTCCAAGCCTATAAGTTTTAAGATTTCTACCATTTAAAAAAACTAATATCTTTTCAAGCCTCATGCAAGTAACTGGTAAGAGGAACTTACAGTAACTCTTTCTGAAAAAGCATTCCTGGCTACCTGGAGGTCCATGCACGTTTTTTGAATCCAGAATCAATTAAACATGGCATGAAGGCTAAGAGTGATCTTGGCCAAAAGGCTGGAAAGTGATTGAGTCAATTTGCAGTCACTGAATTTTTTCTTTTAAAGAAAAATTCTTTTTTTAGGCTTAAGAAACTGCTCTTGGTGGCAAATTGGGATTGATAAAATATTTGAGCACCTAGTGAACATCAACAATTTCATAAACAACATTTGAACAGTATAACTGATCCATTCTCAAAAAACACCGCACATTTTTGTAGACAATTCTGAAATGAGATTTCTTGGCCTAAATCTCATCCAAAAAATGGGACAAAAATAAAATTAAAAAAAGGCAAAATCAAACAAACAACAACAAAAAACCAAAGCAACTCCCCCCCCCAAAAAAAGTCAACCGAACAAAAAACCAACAGCAAGCACACAAAAAAAAACCCAACAAAAACAACAACAACAACAAAAAAAAAAAAAAAAACACACCAAAAAAAACCAAACAAAAAACAACCAACAGTCCAACTAATTCAAATATTTCAGCAGCTTAGGTAAACATGGGGCTACCATGTGTCAGAAGGTCACTGTAAAACAACTTTGCCCAGTATATAACACCAATCTGAGAGCTCTCAGATCTTCACACCTCCGAGAATAGGAAGAACTACAGATGAGCTGGATGAAGCTACTAACCTTTATCCTGTGGGAAAGCATTGCACTCGATACTGCTGCAGAGAGCCACACTCTGCTCAACAGAAATGAAACATGTTTAAAAATCATTAAGCAGAAGAAAGAGGGGAGAGGGGTGGAGTGGGGGAGAGAAAGAGGAGGGAGAAAAGAGAGAAAAATAAAGAAGTGCATTCAAACACCAAAACTATCCTACTTAATAAAACCAATGAAGACATTCAATAAGGGCTGGTGGTTTGACTTATAAGACATCCCAGGGCCTCAGATGCTGCCCCCTTCCTAAACAGTCCATGCACATGTGGTGGGACCTGAAGACACAGTAAGGTAGTGAATGGCAGGCTGAGGAGCAACTTTACAGTTCATTGGCTGTTCTTCCCCAGTTCCCAAGGGTACTCATAGATACTTTCAAAGTGACGTAAATAAGCATCTTTGCAAAGGCTCTTTCTGCACTGCCGCTGGTAACACAGCTAAGGCTCTGTTAGCTAACAGCTCGCCCCACAACGCTGGGCATTACCTCACCAAGGCAGAAGAGCCCAAAGCACTAAGAACAAATAGCACCATAGCATACAGAAAACAAGTTCTTAAATTACAATGCAGTATCTTTTATTCTGGAGGTTTACTGCACAGTAGAGGTTTTCTTGTGAGAGCCATCATAAGAAGCTGTTTGTACTGGTCAGCTGTATACAATTACTACAGCCCATCTCATCTAATTCAGCTCCAGGGTAAGAAGAGGTATGAAAAGGTATAAACGTGATATTCCACAGGAATTAAGTTTCAGGTATTTTGGTGGTCTCCACTATAAGGGTAAAGAAGAAAAGTAGGAACAATATCTTCATACTTTTTAAAGTAGAAAAAAACATCCATAGTGATCATAGTGATCTCAATACTAAAAGTAAGCAACAAGTAACTACAGAAAGAAAAAAAGATGATATTAAGTCTTAGTGACTAGTGTACTTCAGTTGTGTATGATGTAATGCCTCTCTTACCCTTTTTCTTGGCAGTCCAAAGAGTTAAAACTTTATTATCTACCCAACCAACCCACAAATAAGGAAGTATTGCCATTCCAAAGACCAAGAATGGATAAAAAAGTCTGTTTAAAGAACCATGGATATTCCATATTGTAGTCAGTAAACACAAATAAGCATAGAAACATGTTATTTTGCATATACATGCATAAGCCTGGTTGTACTTAGGGATATATACATGTCAGAGTACTTAATTAGATCAAGGAAAAAGGAATTATAAGATAGTCAGGTTTTACCACTGGCTAGATTGCATCTCTGTAAAAACACATTCTTGATAAATACACTAACAACTTAAACACCAAAACGTTTCTGAATAAACTAAGTAGTGTTAACTTTGCAGTAGTCAAAAGCATCTAAACCTGAATCTTGCTTACAGAGACTTCACAGGGAAATTAGCCTACATTTGAAGCATAAGTAATAAGTAAATCTTGTAACTTACTAAGCATGACTACCCCATCCTCAGCAGGTTATGCAAAGGTCAGCAGACACCAGCAGTGCATCTTCCACCTTACAAGAAAATCATCAGTTGTTTCTCTCTGAGCTGATGACAGCTTCACAACAGATCCCCATCAGCAAAGAAGTCACTCATAAGGCTTGATCAGCACTCAGCAGGCAGAGCCCAGCACGTGGCATAGCACTAATGAAGCCAACTGCTACATCTGATAAAGAACACCAAATTTCTATGGTCATTCTACTCACAGCCTTTGGGGGAGCAACCCATCCCCACACTGTCCTTTTCAGCAATACACGCTTCTGGTAAACCTGTTGTTACCCCCCAGTTCTACAGACAATATCCATGGCAGTTAAGTCACAAAAAACCTAAACCACTAGTACACAGCTGAAGAAGTAAAAACACATAGGTAAGTCATGTCTTACATCACTACGTAGTCTGTAATACATCACTTTTCTCTAAGTGAAAGTAACTAAGACGCCTCTTCAGAAGAGTTTACTAACAACACCATATAAATAAAGCCCCTGCCAATGCACATCGACTTCTGTTGTGCTGATGGTTGGGATCAGGTTCCTTGATGCAATGCAAATGTAAAAACAGAAAGAGTGTTTCAAAGAATTTCATGTATGGAAAATTCATACTTTGAGATTATTGCATTTCTCTTTTCATATTTCAGACATATATTTTGTATGAAGTAGAAAGATACCTTCAAGAAGAGTCTAGGAATTACCCAGGGAAAAAAAAATACAGAAAACTGATTTTTAAATGCCGATCTTTTTCATACTGACACTCCTGTTCCATGCTAACTTCTTTTTCTAAGATGAGTTTATCCAATTTTCAAATACATTATACAAAATTACAAGGGAGCACAGTATCTAGGTTGGGACTAATCCTAAAATAACTGCTGGAATTTGAATTCTCAATATTCACATTTCTTAATATCCGTATGTTTATTGTGAAGACAAGGTCCCCTGGCTTTAGCATTCTTAATACTGTGAGAAATTAAAGTATTTTCTTTGGAATTATTTTCTCAGCGGTGAGAAAAAACTGATGGGAACACTTTTTGTAAAGAGAGTAGATTGCATAATGTTCCCTAGGTCTATACATGGGGAGTGACAGACCTCCACTTATACATACACCCACATCAGAAGCAAGTAAATGAGAATGACATTTCTGATTTAGTACTAACTAAATTTTACAAAAGTTAGTGCCATCCCAAAGTTGTCCTCCCTAAGCAGTGTACATGCCTTACACAGCTTTACTGTCCTGAAGACCACAGTGAGTATGATCCCCACCACCACACTGTTTAAAACTGGCAAGTAGGGAAGCTATGAGACTCCTTATCAAGGATATCTGCATTTCAGATAATCACTCCAGCAGTAGCACTATGCTAATGCAATCCAAGGCACTGAACAAATCATTCAGGTCCCAGGAAACATACTCGTTTATAGTGCCATTACTAAGGGTCAAACAACAAGGAAAACATGCTTAAAGAGAGAGGATGTCTACAGCATAGATTAACAGGAACATCAGACATTGTACCGAGCCACACCCTGAAACTTCTTCAGACTCTCTGTGTTCATACCGTATTTCTACTATAAGAGCTTTAATTATCATAAGTTAATCACATCCCTGAGGCATTACAAGGCAGCAGGCAATGGTGGATGCCTCTAATCCCTCTGGGGTGTAATTATTTCATAACCACTGCACTTAAGGGTTACCTGATTGCCATTATGGAAAATTTTATACTCTCTCTTTTCTCAACCCAAGCCTTTTAAAATTAAAAACATCTCTGACCTATTTTACACAATCCCAATTCTTTCTCTTAACATGCAGTGTAGGACCTTTTTCTTTTCTAGACAGTAGAGGAAGGCTAATCTTCTGCCTCCACCCCCTAATTCATGGCACATCTAGCACAGCGTAAACTACTTGGAGGCAGTATTTTCGAAGGTGACAGACCAGATTTGAACAGAGATTTTTTTCACTGTTTGATGTAGGAAGGATTATGATCCTCAGTTCCACCATGAGAATTCTATAAAAGACTTGTTTCTGTAAGAAACCAGGGTCAAATACATGCAGATGTGTTTTCAGCTACAGCTTACCACCCTTCTGGTGGAAGGGATTTTTGATATGAGGATTCATTCCTCTCAACTTGCTTCCAACTAAGATAAAACCAGATATGGATCAACATGAACTTTATTAATTATGAAGCCCTTTTTGCTTTGTCCATTTTCCATCTCAAAATTCTAAAAGAAGAGTCAATGAAAGAAACATAAGGAAAATAAATTTAAGAAATTTTGCTTACAGAATAGGCCTTTCTAGTTTTAGAGATTGCCAATGGCAGATGAAAAAACCATTGTAACTAACCATGAAAGACAAGGTTGTGAGTACAAGGAACTTTAGAGAGTAAAAGATAAATGAATCCTCCTTTCCTCACCCAGACCCTGGCAAAGTACCCCACCAAGTTCCAAATTAGACGCAAGCCTCTGAATGGGAACGAGGCCAAAGTCAAGACTTCTAAACTAGGGTAGTGACATTTCTAGGTCTTTTCAATACCCACCTGTGCAGCTCTAGCAGAAACTGCAAACCAAAAAATTGCAATGACACAGCTCCCACGCTGATGTGAGCAATAACTGACTACAGCAATAACATGGCCTTGGTGGGTCTGACATTAGGCAGTGTTCAGACACAAGCAGAGGAGAATGAACTAGACTGCATTTCATCTGATGATGCAAATCTTGGAACATGCTAAAAATAAAATTCTTCCTGCTAAATTTTAAAGATCTCAAAACCTGGTAATATTTCAGGCTTTCCTCTCCCTGTTTAACAGGTTTGAGGTCCTTATGGCTTTTATTTTGTTGAGTGCACTCAGGAAATAAGGGTAAAGAATAAGTAACAAAAGCAAAGGGGTGAAATAAAAAGGGGGGAAGTACATTTCAGACTGACACTGCTTGCTCAGCTAGAAACCAGGCAAGAACACTTGCTATAAGGCAGAAGCAATAAAATAATCAATATAACTGTAAGATGTCATTAGATGGCACACACCTTAGCCAAAGCCTACAGTACCTGCCATTTGATCTTGCACCTTGACATCTCTCTGACTCTAAACAAATGCTTTCCCTTGCACCATTTTTTAATTCTGTGTATTTTATTTATGTGTTATGCAACTCAATGATTATAACTACTGTCTTTATTTGAATTTGCCAGTTTTAAAACATTTATTTAGACACTGAGGAAATCTGAAATATTCAGGACCTTAAGAGTTATGATTTTCAAAAACAACACTCAAGAGTCTCCTTTCTGAACTCAATGAGAGCTCCAAAGCAATTTACAATACCTGGATATCTAAATAAAAATTTATGGGCTGAGTTTTTCAGAGTGCTGTTTTAAAATTCTGGTTACAGGATAAACCTTCACCTCTTTTCCTCTACCGCTGGTTTAAGGTAACACCCAAAGTATTTAGAGTAAGCTCTGCAGTTCAGATGCCAAGCTGTCTCCTCTAAGGATGACTGAGGCAAGATGACAGGGAAACTGTTGCTGGGAAGGTAATTTGTCTGCACCAATTCTCCTGAGGTAAATTCAGACTCATTAGGTAGAAGCATTTCTAAAAAAAATGTTTTCTGCAATTCATTGTTTTCTGTAAGATATTGTTAATAAATCTCCTACAGATACCCTATAATAGAATTTCAGATAAATTAGGGTAATAAAGGCAAAGTCATTAATTCAAAAATAATGATCTCATCTACATTATGTGGACTATGAAGCAGAAATCTTTAGTAAACTGTGTTAAAGTTGGAAAATGGATCTATAAATTACTTTTAAAAGTCCTTCCATTTTCTGTTCTCCAGTGATTTCCTGATGTGTTTCTATAAATATTAAAACAACATATACTGTTCTCCTTGATAATGCAAACATTTTCTTAAAGATCAATGACCAAAACACAAAGTTCTTGAGTTCATTGGCTTGCAAGTCCGTACCAAAGTAAGGCTAATGTCATTTCATCAACAGGATAAAGCATTGTGGGAGCGGGTCAGTTATAGCTACTTAAACATATATTAACTCTGTATTCCAAGAAAACAGAAGCATTGATAGTTATCTAAATCATAAGAACTGAAGGTCTTATGTTTCAAATGACTCCACCTTACACAGAATTACAAGCACCACTCCAGAAGCCTGAAAATAGCACTTTATCAGGTTGTGGGTTTCCTCCTCTAAATTAGTTATTTGACATTTTAATTTTCTCCTCAAATGGAGCAGAAATGAAGACAGCTAGCCTGGACAGAAAGAAATCAACAGACTGGTAAAAATACACAATTCAACACATTTATATATACAGCCTTCAATCTCCATATAACTGCTTGGAGTCTAGCACTAAGAGGGTAAATAAGATAAAAAATGTATTTCTATTTCATTAAGCAAGTGCTAATCGGAATGGCCTGATCTGGTGGGACTGCCACTGTGTAATTGATAGCCAGCGTAACAGCAACACCACAACACCTTAGTTACTGAGCAAATTGCTGTCTCTGGCAGTCTCAGAGGAGAGTGGTGGACTGGGAAGAAACTGAAACTTCAACCATCTATCGCAAGGTACATACAAACATGAAGGAAAACCTCAGCCGAAGGAGAATGTTTGATCAGAGGACTTTCAACTCAAACACTGCCAGATTAGAAACTTCCACCAATATTTTAATACTTTGAGGAGGTAAGAGAAAACCCAGAAAACAGCTGTTGGAACTCAGCACTGTCTCCTCTTTCTGTTTGCACACCTCAAGACAGTTCAGGCCCAGTCCAAACTGCAGGAGAAACCTTTATTAGTTTCTTCTAGAGCACAAGTTCTCATCTAGAATTATAAAATATATATATAGTATATAATTTCATACTATTTGACACTGAAGAGCAAGGACTCAGCAGAAAATTTTAGAATATTTAGGACCTAGTGGAGTACATACACCTGCTGGCTGCTAAGCACTAGGGAGTATGATGAAGAGGAGATAGCTGGCAGACAGCAGCTCCACAAGCCAAAAGGCTGGTTCAGAAATACAGTCAATTAATTTGCTATACAAATTTTAAACATAGCTAATTTGACTGTCTGTCTCCTGTCTATTGGTAACAGAAATCTGAATATTTAAAGATCTTTGTGTTTTGAATAACCATGGCTTGTGGAACTGCAGTTTAAAGCCAGGGGAGCAGAAAGAATATAAGCTATTTTGTTCATCAGGATTTCAGTTACTCTTTCATTTGATTTCTAGTTCTAAAGGACTATGACAACACTTTGTTTTGCTTTAAAAATCACATCTACATCACAACCATATGTGTATCTTAAGTAATAAAAACCATTACGATCCATCAGGAGGCAAATGCTACTGTCGTTTTACAAGGCAGCTGTAATTAAAGTATTATAAGCGTCTCCCCTTGGGATGCGGTTCCTTCTCCATAACTCAGAACCAGGACTGAGTTCAAGTCACGGACCATTAGGCTAAGTGCTGCACAGGCACAGGCAGAAAGGATGTTCCTCTTTTAAAGAATAGGCAGAAAATACGCTAGAAGGGATGTAGTAATGCTAACAGACTTCTGCTGAGTTCTTTTTCATTTGTTTTTTGTTTGTTTTGTGGGTTTTCTAAGAGCTTTGGAAGTTAAAGCTTTTAGCCTAAGTAACAGAGGGCAAAGGAAATATCAAATGAAAAGAATGAAGGGAAGTAGATGAGAAGCTGTAGAAGCGAAAAAAAATATGCAGAGCAGGAACTGACTAGTTTAGCTAATGACAAAGCAAACCAACAGGTTAAAGGCTAGACTTAGTCTACTTAGATACAGGAAGATATAAATACAGTGAGCAATGTCGTCAACTTATTAATATAGATTTATACTGGTGATTAAAACCAATGAGGGGGCTGTGCTGAGGGGCAGAGCTCTTCCAGCAGCAGTGATTCTGGGCTCCTCCTGAGGTACCTGCAGGAGGAGCAGGACCTGCAGGACCAGTGGAAACCAGGCCAGGCACTTGGGGCAAGCTTTAGTTAAGGTTGGATATTCACCTAGTCAGTTATACGATTCTTCAAAACTTACTTTATTATTACCTCACGTTTATAAGATACCACATGCAGAAATGTTTTCATCCAATATGATTACAATTTCATTTTAATTCTGGGATAGTGACTCTAGAGGAGCATCTTCATTTCATTTTTGATATTTTTATGGTGTCTTGGTTTTCCTTGGCGTCGAAACAGAAAGACATGCCAAAGCCTTCTCAAAAACAAAACATGAGTTATCTTCTGGCAAACTGTACTAGCAAGAAGTTGTCACTGATACAGGAAGGGAAAGATACAGGAAAAGCAGTGCTTTTAATAGTTTTCATTGAATGGACTGAGGCAGAGTGAAGTCAAGTGAATTGAAGTAAGAAAGGAAAGTAGACTGTGAAATTTCTCTCTGCTATCTACATCACAGGATATTTCTCCCTCTCTTTTCAAATATGATAAATCCTACACATATATTCATACACTGTACTTACGCAAAACCCATGCATATACATATACATGTTATACACATATATATGCATGTACCTTTATGCTATAGATGCAAAATATGAATATTGCACATATATATGTATGTAGCATTTACTAATAGAGGACATTTTCTATATGACTTACATCTAGCAGCCCAACGGTTACTATTCCTAAATTTCCTTTTCCTGCTTAACTTCCTACCATATTAATATTCAGAAATTGCATATAGAGGATTTAGACTTATATAACTAAAAAAATTTGGTCCAGTCTTCTGCTGCAAAATTATGGAAAGAATTTATTCTACTGTTGGACACATCTAGAAGGATTCAATAATCAAAGACAAAATAATTTCATTGTATAAAGCAAATTAGAATGATCTGTGATACCAGTATTGAGTGATACCAGCAGCTGCCAGCCCCCTCCCACAAGCTGAGACAGAATAGGCAATAAGTAGTAGAAGGTGCTACAGCCTTTATTTTCACAAGTCACATCTGCCCATTTTTCAGAAGTGTACCTAGAGAACCAGGCTGGCTAGGAGAGAGCACAGGAGGGCCTTTCATCTGCCATCCCCTCCAGATAGGCTGCCATGGTCAGAAAACCTCCTTGGACATCACAATTTGCCTCTTTGGTAACACAGTCAGTGAAGCACTGCCCTTCTAGTGAAATTTTCTCTCCCTAGCATTCAACCTGAGCTTCCCAAGCTGTAATTTCCCGTCCATGCCCTGCGTTATATCATCTGGAATTACCAAGAAGTGCTTGGTCCCTTCAGCTTTGTGATTACCCTTCAATTGTCTGCAGGCTGCTATTACATTTCCTCTTCGCCAGGCTCAACATGCTCAGCTCCCACAGCATGCCTTCAGGAGATGTGTACTTCAGGCTCCTGATCATCTTGGTATCCGGTGCTTTTGGATATGAAGCTCTCCACTGAATAAGCTTTACCCTCCTTGTGGTGGCAGATCTCAAGTTTTAAAAATCATATGCCCTAACTTTAAAAAACACCCAAGAATATCCCAATTCCTACCATAACTGAGTTGGCCTCTCAGTAAAAACAGACTTTGACTTTTTCACTTACTCTTTTCAATTACAGCTGACACTCAAGAATAAATATAGCTCAGCACACATCAAAACATGCATATACACACATACACTTTTCAGGCAAAATCCAGCAACCCTTTTTATTTATAATGGCACAAGTCCTGATCAAAAGCTTGCTGAAGGCAGGCGATGTATATTCAATGACTTTCATTGCTTTTGGGTTGAGCCGTTAAGAACCCTAAAGACAGCTAAATCTGAATTAGCATTTTTGCAAGGACAAGTCCAATTAGTAAGTCAGAGAACTCCAAAGTAGATGTCGTGTGCCTCAGAAGCTGTCCTGGTAATTCACTGGGTAAGATCAAATCTGCTCGGTATGGTTTTAAGGCAGCTCTCAGACTTTATGTCAGCTACTGACTGCATAGTTTTCTTTTTTAATGACAGTAAAGGTATCAATCCCAGCATCTGGGACAAATTACAATTTGAGTTATTACATTCTGATCCAGCCTCATCTTTCTACAGCATCTTCACATACAGAACACTGTTTCAGCTCTTAATATTAAGCAGCTTCCAGCTCTGAACTCTATACTTACTCAAAGAGTGGCTGCATTTCAGTAGTTTTATGAAATTATTATGTAGAGGAAAATCTCTAGAAACACTATGGGTATTTATTTCATTTTAATCTGAACCCATGAGTTAGGAAGAAACCTCATTCTATAGAGACACATTCAGTACAGCAAATTTAGCTTTGATTTTTTAACATTGTTACCACTAAATTACTTTCCTGAAATTACAATGAGTGGAACCATGATATTAATTTTGTCTGAGGCTAAACTGCATAGTGAAAGACTGGCCACTTTAATTAGTTCAGCACTACCATAATCATAAATAAAATGAAAAAAACCAAGAGGAAACACAGAATAAGCTGCATGCCACATGCTTAATTCCATCTGTAGCTTCATATTGCATGTTTGATGTAAAAAATGTTAGTTCAATCAGCCACAACAAGGTACCCAAATGCGGCTTTTGCACAGACAACCCAAATCATAAATAAAAATACAGTAACTTAAAATGCAGGTGACAGAACAGAGACAGCAGTGTGACCTATAGGAAGAAAACGCACAAGTGATATGGAAGGCGGAATACAGTTTATTTACCCTGTACAGACCAAAATATCAAACCTCCTTCCCATTCCCAGCATGAAAAAGCCACCTTTTGTCCCCAGCAATGTCGAACACCTCAAATGAGCTTCAGCTTGTTCACTATTGAGAGACTGTAACACAAGCTTTTTGCATTTAGTTCTTTAAAGCTTTGCTCTCAAAGGTTCTGTTGATAGAGTTAGACAAATTATCAGGACTACTGATGCTGTTAGTATTACTGATGCTTCAGCGGTTTTGCATACAAATAAGTAGTATCAGCTTCTTCCAGAGGACCTCAAACATTTTCACTGGGATACATGCACAGGGCAAACTTCTGTAAAAGGTAAGGGACCTGCAAGGCTTAAAATGGGCCCCCAGCTTCCCCATGTGCCACCCAGGAACAAAATCAGGCAGAGATGAACACTGAGGTCGACAACAAACATGCAGACTAAGTAGCCTCCTGGATCCTCCTGTTCTTATGACATATTACTTATAAAGATCCTCTTGCACAGATGAGCTGGAGGAGGCAGAAACAACACGTGCATGTCCTAAGCTGACATTCCCTGCATCATCTCAGAGCGAGTAAAGACACTGACCTCAGTTTCCCTCCACTCGTACATAATGTTTCAAGACAATAACTTTGAAGGTGCACCTGGGAACACCAGCACAGAGTCTAGCTGTACTTCACACACATTTCCTCAGCTGCCTGCCCTGGCAAGAATTTCCCTTTTAAGAACGAGCAACTTCAGGATGCTATTTAATCAGGCCACCATCTATCCTGTGCATTCTCAAGTGAAGCAAATCCAGCAAATTATTCTTTTCTCTGTTTCAAAGACAAGAAGGGGGGTGGGGGGAGCCACAATTAAAACATTATAAAAAGCCATTAAAGTAAGAGACAACTGATTTTGTCATCAACTTCTTTATACATTGGACACAGACCTTGGACAACAGTACCATAAAAGCATTACCAATTGAGAACTCTTGATTTAACCAGCTTGAGATGTATTTTAGAAACCACAACAACAAAACTCCCAAAATGTCAGATGCATAAATTGAGGCCACCGTATCCCAAGTGATTAAACCAGAGTGATCTAATATTCATGCTTTCCCTAGAGTTTGTCTCTTTGTTTTTGAGTGCTGTCTTGAGACTCTTTGGCAGAGAGGAAGACTATGAAGTGCAGCTGAGCAGCCCTCTCGCCTGAACTGCTCTCAAGATAGCACTTTGATACAGGAAGAGACAAGACTCAGGAGAACATATAAATATCTTATAAGGTGCTGGAATACTCACTAATTAATTTTTCAGCAAGGAGAAGCTTTTATTTCAGCAATGTGTAAAAAATAAATTTCTAATTCCATATCCACTGCCTTGCTACTCAAGCTCTGACCCAAAGTAATAGGAGAAACTGAAGAGTAACAATTAGAAACCTGAATAAAAGAGGCTAAGAGTTCCTGTTTTTACTTAACCTAATTTCCACAGCAGTATGTGAGAGTTGTATTTCCATTACAGAACTCTGTGGAAAATTTTGGTTTTTTTCTACGTGAATCTAAGAGGAAAAGAGCACTCTGGCTTTAACTAGGACAAGAAGATTGGGGCGGGGGGTGGGGAGGGTGGAGATCCTAAAAGGTTTACATGCTGTAGCACAGACATACGTTTGTCATTCTGAAGTCTGGTGTAGGTTAGACAAAGCATGAAAGCATTACTCACATCAAATGGGAATGTCCAATTTTTATGGGAGTGTTACATTAAAAGTTTCAGTGAGCCAGATTCAACATGCAATGTGAAAAAAACCACGTTCCTGCATCCCTCCTCTCCTTCCTGAGCACTAATTTTGCCTGAAACTGTTCCTACACCATTTTAACCCATCTCTTTTGGACATATTGCTCTTCCAGCATAGGGGACCCCTTGCCCTGTTCCAAGTTCTTCCTTGCAGTCCTAAGTAAACAATTAGTGATAGCCCCTGACCTGCTATGTCTGGCAAGACCTGGAGGACAGCTTCAGATGTGCACCTAAATGGTTTGCTACACACTTTCACTGTCAGTCAGGAAGCCACAGAGAAGAAAATCTGTTTCTTGTGATGATTCTAGAAAAACTTTCAAGAGCTGTGCACCTCATGGCACAGGACTGGGTTCAAATACTTGCCATCAATGAGGAGGCAAACAAATCTAAATCAAGGCAATGTGCTGGGTGGGTGCATGGCAATACCTCAGTCTCGGTTTCTATTTCTAGATTTGCTAAACACACCACCAGGAACCCAATAAAAATCCTTACTGATATCTTGTTCACAAGTTTTCATAAACTGCTTATTTACATGAAAAAATTCTCATCCTCATATCCCCAATGTACCTCACAGCATTTAGTTCCTCTGTGAATTATAGAGCCATTTTATGATTCAACTATGTATTCAGCTGCTTGCAAACTTACTGAGCTAGCAATGCACAACAATTCTTATTAAACATTTCAGATGTTTCTTACAAAGGCCTCATCCTTAGGAATCCAGGAAGATAATACTGATTTCCACTAGGTAAACATTTTGTCAGCAGTAATTCAAGTTTTGTGCACTAACTATTCCACAGAGGTAAAAAGGCATTTCTTGAATCTGATTTCAGCACCAGCAATGAACACTTACAATCTAAGGCAGCAATGTTTGAAGGAAAAAAAACCAAAGCAACTGAACCTAAACTTAGTAAACACATATGGACATGGACAGTGAGGTCACTGGATTACCAAGTGACATAAAACAGATGATACATTTGGTGCTCCAGATAGAAGCAGCCACATTGCCTGTCACCTTTTTGCTCTTAACAGTTACAAACTGGAAGTGGAAAAGTCATTTTCCAGGAATCCCTAATCACTTCATTAGGCATTTACCACCATATTCACTGTACTCACACATTCTATTCAGTTGACTGTGGTGTTTTTCTCTGGGTTTCATTTTATTGTTTTGGTTTTTTGGTGTCTTTTTGTTTTGGTTTGGTTCCATGTGCACCTCACAGGCACTCTCCTACTTCAGTCTAGAGCTGGGTTTCAACCTTTCCAAGAGCTCTTCTCAAATTTTGCTGAAGTGAAATTGAAAGATAACTCAAGATACGGGTATGATTTTTATCCAAACTGCTGAGCACCAGGGGGATGAATGGAACATCTAAGAAACCTCCTGGAAGTTGACCCTTATGAGGTCATAGGGTGTCTCAAGAGCTGGAGGGATTCCTTTGTGCTGAAGCTGCTACCTTTCCTTCTAAACTGCTGATTTCCCATAGAATCAAATTGTCAGGTCCTATGAATACAGAACCCAAAACCATCAGAGCCAAGATGGACAGACTGGTATTGTCTGGACATCTCAATTCATACTACTCCAGTGTCTCTAGGGTAATATTTTTGCAAGGGGTGTCTGTCTGCTACAAAATCAACCAGAATGATTTCCAATAGACCCAGCAAGAGATGGCAAAATGTCACTGTTTTCTTATTCTTTGAATCACATCCAGCTGTGATGTGTAAGCCTAGAAGCTAAAACAGCCACCTCCTCTCTCATTACAGTCTCGCTCCATTAACCCGTTTCCCATCCCAAGGGTTCTGTTTGCCCTATTCAAAATACTCTTGAAGTGGTACAGCTGCCACAGAGAAAGCTGGTCAACTGCCATAATAACTATGAAAAAAATTAAGACACTACGGAGAAAATAATTGAAGTAATGGAGCCAGTGTACCCATTCCTGCATGTTTTTGTAATTTATTTAGAAAGAAGCATCTGAGCTGCTTGTCCTTGAATGCCCCCGGAAGCTCTCTACAACTTGACTGATTTCAATGGTTTCTCTGGTCATTGACTCTTTTTCTTAGCACTTCAACTGAATGCAAAATTGGGAGTGTAAAGCAGTGTCCACCACAAAATATATGCCCCTGCACATGACCGTGTCTCCCTTTCATTGCTCCCCCTCAGCCTGGTAGGTGAACTCAGTGCTACTGAACAACAGAGGCCTAAAGGGCACTCAGGCTTCAGTTGATTATCACCAATTTAAAATAGCTGCACTGTGAGAATGGCCACACCGTCAAATGAAACAATTAAGAGAGAAAAAAAAAATAAGGGGAACACTGCAAAATGGAGTAGGAGCATGTAGCTTCTGTAAGCCTTCACCCGCACCTCAGTGGTAACTCAGGGCCTCATTCTTTGGCCAAATTTTTCCTCGAATAAATGAAATTTATGCAATTAAAGACAATTATGTCAGCCACTGGCTACAGTTAGTGCTTGTGTGCAGCCCACAGTGAACTCAAAACTTTTAAGACTGCTGAAAAACTGCTTTAAGAACTGGGGTTGTTTAGTCTGGAGAAAAGAAGGTTGCGGGGACCTCCAACAACTATCTGAAAGTAGGCCATAGTGAGGTGGGAGTTAGTCTCTTCTCCTATGTCTTAAGTGAAAGGATGAAAAGAAATAATCTTAAATTGCACCAGGGGAGGTTCAGATTAGATATTAGAAAAAAAAAAATTCTCTGGAAAACAGTGGTTAGTCATTGGAATATTACCCAGGGAGGTGGTTGAGTCACTGTCTCTGAAAATGTTCAAGAGAGGTCTGAATGTGCCACTTGAGGATGTGATTTAGAGGTGATTATGATGGTGTTGCACAAAGATTAGTGTTTACAGAGCCTTTGTTTTGTCTACTCTTTTATATGGGTCCAAATCATGGGTCATCTACCGCCACCACTTGAGACTCTTAGAACGCTTCCACCAGCGTTGTCTCTGCTCAATCCTCAACATCCACTGGACTGACAAAGTGACCAATGTGTCTGTTCTTGAACAGGCAGCGGTCACGAGTATTAAGGCCATGCTGCTGAGAACACAGCTGCGTTGGGCAGGGCACATCTCCAGGATGGAGGACCACCACCTCCCCAAGATTGTGCTCTATGGAGAACTCGCCACTGGCTGCCGCAAGAGAGGAGCCCCGAAGAGGAGATACAAGGACTCCCTGAAACAACATCTCAGCCTTGGCCATATCGACCACCATCATTGGTCTACTCTGGCCTCCAATCAGGAGGCCTGGAGATGCACCAACTATAATGCTGCTGCCTCTTGAGATCACCCGCAGAATCATTTCTGAGGAGAAAAGACAAGGCAGAAAGAACCGAATCTTGCCAATACCACTTAAGGACACTGTCTGCTGTGCCTTTTGCAACCGGACTTCTCTATCTCGCATTGGCCTTCTTAGCCATCAACGCGCTTGTAGCAAGTGTGGGTAGAGTCCTTCCCTAATCTTCGTTCGTGAAGCCTAGCCACGATGATGATGATGATGGTGTTGATGATTGGACTCTGTATGTTGAAGGTCTCTTCCAATTTCGATGATTCTGTAAATATCTCCTGCAATTCTAAGTCAGTAAATACTGCTTTTTAAAAAATAATTTAAGTCTTAACTCTCTCTCCAAAATGGATCACCCTTCCACTTCACTTATCCTTCCTGCCTACTTTTGGTACATCCTGCTTCAATCCTGTTATTTTTCCTTCAAATAGTATTACTCACTAATGTGAGTTAACACAGAAAAGTAACAGTTCAGCAATGACAAAAACAGTGCATAGGCCATCCCACAAAACTTTTAGTCTCTCACAATTTGATGCAAGTTCGGGTCAAGGCTGTGCTTCCTGAAACCCTCAGACATCTGTTAAGTGGGAAGAGACCACCATTGATGCTAAATAAACTATGAATGATTTAAACACCATTTTCATTGTTGAAAAAGAAAATAGGTTTATTTCTCGCATGCAGAAAGGAAAAGTTGGTATAACTCAACATGTTTTAAGTGCTTTCCAGTCAAAAATATTTTTTAAAAAATCAGTACCAAAGTAGGTCACCTTTCCTAGCAAGAGGACCAAGGGAGAAAGCACTTCAGCTCCCCGTTTCTAAACAGATGCTTTCCCATTATTAAAAAAATGTGGTTTAATCATTGTTTCTCCACAGATAACTTTCCAGATACAGACCAATGGTTGGACTATCTTCAATACACAAATAGACAACAGTACTGCCATTATTGTAGCTCCGTTTTTCCACACATAGAAAAAATATAATTAACACAGCTTCTGCTAATTTTACTATTAGGAGCCTGGGAGGGACAGTGCAAGTGACAAGAACCCAGTGCTGCCAAGGTTTTTGAGACATTTTGTGCAAGTCATTGAATGAGCTAATTCCTCTGTAGCTACAAGCAATGCTTAGCAAAATTGTGTGGATTTACTGATGAGGAAAGGCATCTAATTACAGCATCAGTGAATGAAATATTCCTTTTATTTGGGGCATCACACCAAGCCAGCTCCTGCAGCCACAGTCATTCCAACAAGCAGAGGAGAATTATGCTTCCAAATAGAGGTTGTTAGACAATTTCCACAGCCCTCTAGTTCCAGGTCTCCCTGCTAAAACTTTCAACAAATGCAAGACATAAGGAAGAAACATGTGAAATGGTAAGAGAACCAACAAGGAAAATTCTTAATATGCAGTTGCCACAAAACCTATTTTCATCAAATGAAGAAATGTTAGATGAGGAGAACAAAAGTGACACCTCCAGCACTACACTCTGAGAATACTCTAGTACACAAAACCATTTCCATCTAGAGCCCAAATATATAACCACAAAACACTTGTTTGACTTCTATCTCACAGAACCATGCTTTCAGAAGACTGAAGTATGAGTGAAATTGGAGTTGATGCACTGTTTCTCTCAAACAAGAAACAGAACTGACTAGCTCATTAATGTGTTCCTTGGTTAGATTCTCTTCCTACCTATTCCACTTAGTCTACTCCCAATTAAACCCTTAAAAAATACATGTTTTGTAATTTCTTCCTGTGTATGCCACAAATATGTATAATTTTACCTTGCGAGGCCCTTAATTATCAGTTCCAAAGTATAATTTCCAAACACTTTAATGCAAGGTAATATTAACAAGCTCCATTAATATTTAAGGAAAGCAAGGTATGGAGAGGAGACATCTAATTTAAATTAACGCCTTTGCCCCCCACCCCAAAAAAAAAGTAGCTTTTGAACTAAAATACTGAATATACTCAAGAATGAAAATACAACTTTTTGTTAAGCAGAGCTATGCACTTCAGTGTCTGATTAACAGGTTACTTTCCATTTTCTGCAGTTCAGTTAACTTTGAAGAGACAAGGAAAAAGAAGATACAGGACAACAGTAGCACTGATAAAGCAAAAAGAATACAAGTAATTGCTTCCCCTTGAACATGAAATGCTTCTCATAAAAAAGAGCAAGCATGCTTCAAAATGTCTTCGATGCAAAGCATGAGTTTTTAATGGAGCTTTACTTGTATATTATCATGGTCCCACACAAGTAATGCTATTTAGTGAACTCAATCCTCCAACTCAAATCTATTGCAGAGCCTTTCGAAAGAAGCTTCTCATCCTCTGAAGCGGAATTTTATTAATCAGCATTTAGTTGAAGTTCTATTACAAAACAGAAAGACAGGATTCTGTGCACATTTCATCCAGTTCCATACAAACTCTTTTCTCTTAATACTAGGGTTCAAGATTGCATCTCAAATAGCCAGAAACTGCCTCCTGGAATGAGTCAGGGTAGAAGCTCTATACTGCTTCACTACTTTTTTTGTTTGTTTGTGTGTTTACTTTTTGTTTTTAATAAATGAAACACTACCACATGGCTAAAATACAGTTTTAGGCAGAAAGGAAACATTCATATTCTCAGCATCTTGCCCAAAACAACATGCTGGCGTAAACCACCAGTATAAGTAAAAAAGAAAGTAAAAGTAAAGTAAGCAAAAGTAAACAGAGTGAAAATACTTCAAGGCCATCATTTAAAATGGTGACAACAAATACACAGCAAATTACATGAGAAAGATGCTAGGGGAATAAAAGAGAACTGTTTCCAAAAATGCATGGCACTAAGTGCTACAGCTAGAATAGCATAATCTTACCCTCTAGCTGAACCTACGCTCTTTATCTCTATGCTAAATTTGCACTAGTTGCTTTGCTAAAAATATACTTTGAAGTTGTCATAGCTATTGGTCCTGGCTCATCTTTTTTTCTGCTTCTGAGAACAGTTAAAGTAATAGATCACTGTAATTAGACTTTTATGGGTGCAAGAGACAGTTTGTTTCACTGACAAACAGGAACAGAGGAACGATGAGCCAGAGAGGAAAAAGAAAACTAAGTTTAAACAAGGCAACTGCTTCTGAATATGGAGAGATTAAGATAAGGAAAAAAAAAGCTATAGGTTTATCACCAACATTTCTAAATACAAAGAGGGATACAATACATGAGAGCGAAGGACACACTGTTACACTAGGGCTAAGGCCACCTTTTCCTTGATGGGAAAGACAGATTCATATGTGTGAAATGCAAATGAATTAGTCTGTGCATGTATTATTTGAATAGAAAGATTTAAGGCATATAAGATGTACGTATGATGTATTTTCTTATATATCTACATATAACATTTTAATATATTTTATATATGTTCTGAGAATGTATCTCCTGTATTAGGTTATGCAATATAGCCAGGATAAAACATAAAGGTTATTTATTCTTCCTTATTACTTCAAAGGCATGTAAATACACATGCATATGTATATATATATGCATGCATTTATATATCTAAAAAGACAAACAAGAAAATAATTATTTGAGGGTCTTCCTATCTTACTACCACATTACAAGTCAGCTTCTGAAGTCCTCTGGGCACTAACTTCTTGCAATTTTACACTAATGCCTTCGATCATTAATAATTCATACCATCTAACAGCCGCGGAAATCAAACCCACAGCCCCCAGTTTTATCACGACGTTTCCCTGACAGCTACAGTCAAGGTCAGTGGCATTAGTGTTGTTCAAGGACACCAACACGTGTCAAACTTCAGCAGTACAAACTGTTTGCTATTGCATGAACAAAGGGTGTTTGAAGGTATTTTAGTCAGACCCTATTCAAGGTAACCTGAAGAAGGTACGGACATAAGGCTAGAGAGACTGCTTGTCTCACTGTGCCTACTTCTCTCCTTTTGCAAGATAACATGTCATACAGACCTCTTTAAAAACATGCCTACACGTATCTTAAAAACAGATGGCTTCCTGCGTCTCAATACTCCCTGCAGTGGCTGCTCCAGAACTCCACTTTTGTGAGAATTAGGAACCACCTCCTAATTCCAAGATCACTTATATCCATCAGAAATTTATAAAAATTTGTCTGCATGCAAGTACTAGCTTTTGCTCAGATAAATAAGCCACTTGTTTCTAGTCCATTCTGTGCAACCCTGAAGACAAATAACAACAGAGAAGACTACACCATGACCGAGGAGAGGCCGTATCACTGGTCCTTTGTGTAATACTACTGACACGTATCACTCACCTGGAAATACTGTCCCAACACACTCTGGGATTATATTTGTGATTTTCATTGCCATTGCTCAATACTGGACCATAACTCCCCTATGACTTACTAGCATACTCAGGTCTCTCTTGGTTGCTGCTCCTACCTGACACGCCTCTTACACATGGGCATTCCCATCTTTGTCCCCCACTGTACAGCCTCTCTCTCTCTGTAGAACTAAATTTAATGCCCCTACTGTGATTACTATCCCCAGGATTTTACTATATGAGTAAGGAAAGGAGAATTACTGAATGCTACCCTTGTTACGGCAGGAAATGTCAAGAGGGAATCTCCTAGATAAAATCCAGCCAGCTCTTCTATTATTCCACCCACAATTTAACAAATAGTTCATCTTGCACACAGGCATTTTCCCCCTCTCTATGCACCACCCTATGAAGTCAAAGTTGTTGACACGGTAATCAGCTGAATAAATAAATTAGCAAGGTTTCAAGAAATGGCCAGCTTTTGTGTTCAGCCAAAGCACATGACTATTTGCAGTGATAAATTAACTGACACCTCCTTTTCAATGTGCAATACAGAAGTTCCCAGTTAAAGTTGCCCTGCTGCCTAACCTGTATGTCAACACATCTTGGTAACAAGACTGGGTTTAAATTTATATTCCAATATTAACAATACTAGTTTGGGGGCTACTTATAAAAAATTGTGCATATTTCAATTCCTAAAGTACCGATATGGGCTCTCAAATTCAGCCCTAGTTTAATCTTGGCTTAACGCTTTTAGTCTGGAAACAGTAAAAAAAAATTAAATCCAAAAATGTCAAGAGTAAGATAGCTTAAAAAACTATAAAGTGATCTCTAATAACAGTACAGAAAAATGTTAGGGTAAAATCTTAAGTCTAGAGCTCTACAGTGCTATCAACTCATGACTTATCATCATCAATTTACAGGTTTATGTTAAAGAACCAGTTACAGAAGCAACTGTGTAAAAAAACTCAGATTTCACATACAAAAATATGGTTCAAGACTTTTGCATGCAGCAGAATCCTAAAATATAACTAAAGAAACAAATAAAAAGAATGTCAAAAGTTTTCAACATTTTAAATACATTTTAGATTCTGATGCATTTCATTAAAGCAGCATGAAACCCTGAAGGGTTTGGGAAACCTGAAAAAAGGTGTGGACTGTTTTCATTTAATAAAAAATAAAAGTTGTATTCATGAAATCCATCTTATTTTCAAACACTGCAGTTTTTTCTTGCTTTACAACAAGTCATCATTTGGACTATACCGTTACGGGGTTTGTATGCTTTTGGCTGCTTGAAGAGTGTCCCATGGAGATGGTTTGTCATAGCATAACTTAGAAGCAATCAAATGGCAATCTTGGTCTTCTGACTAGCTCACAAAACCAGCTATTTTTCTTTATTAATGTGAACAGCTAATTTTAACAACAGTCTCTCCCCCCATATTTCTGCCTCATGGTCCTTGCATTTTTTGCATGCACACACCTGTCTTCACAACTACTTGTTCTCTCATTTCCTCCCCTATCAGTACATTAGACCAGGTCTGACAGCAAGACTCCAGCTACTTGCCACAACTGGAACCCCGAAATCTTCCTGGAGAAAACCTGCTAATGTAAGGCTGCTTCTTTTTTTTTTTTTTTTTTTAATGATTTCAATTCAGATCTTAAATCAGCATTTAAAAAGATGGTAAGGCTGCCAAGTACTGAAGGTAGCAAACAACTCAGATTTTTCTGAAAGCATCTTGTGGCAGCTGCAAGTTCGTGTTATATTTACTTAGAACAGCAATTGCCTTTGGCAATTAGATTTTCCTGCTTGCTCAAAAGATTTGTGATGAGTAACCATAAAAATTCAAAATTTAACTCACTAAGTGCCAGTGTTAGCAAGCAGACGTAGAAGATGTCTCTGGTAAAAATTAAGCAGAAATGGAAATAACCAATGCAGGTGGTTCTAAATATCTCTAAACAGTACAGTTTGCAAACTCTTCCTCATCCTAAGAGATCTCTCTCAGGAACAAGGTCATCTTGTTGTCTGATCTAGATTTTAATTTCTGTGTTTTCACCCTTCTTGTTATATTCCCCAGGTACTCCTCCTTATTGGTATTTTCAGTTCTTCTTTAGTCAAACCCTAAATATTTCCATTTTTCTTTCAGCGAACTGACAATTTTCTGCCATCCTTTCTGTACGAAGATTTGATTTACCAAATTATTTTGTTATTTTGGTAATGGGTCACCTAATAGATCTGGTGCCAGAAGGTGCCCGTAAACCATTTGTCTTTCAATATTGTCTGCAAAAGATGAATTTTCAGACATGGATTATTGGAACAATGAGCCAAAGGGCCCCTGGGACACAGTAACCAGCACTTGGAAGACAGAAAGGCAATCAAGGGTGGCTGGATTTCAAGGGAATGTGACAGGGGTTTAAAAATCAATTGATATTTTCTGTTACTGTTTGCTAGGAGTGCTTTTTCTCCTCTCACTGGCTTTTTGTTGCATTTTTTTCTTTCCATGCTGCAGCACCCACACAACACTCGCAGACTTAAGAGAAGACTGGTATGTCACTCCCTGCTCCCATGGAAAGGAGGGTAACACATTCCAAACAGGCTAAGCACTGTGCACCACTCTTTCAGGAGCAGTTCCATCAAAAAAATGTATCAGCATCTTCTCCAGATGTGGCCAGACCGATTAAAGAAAACATGGTTCCTACATTTTACTCACAGAGCACCACTAAAATGACAATGCAGTATCTGCAGCACCCTTACATTTTTCATTAGGTATCACTACGCCACACGAAATAAATTACAGCACATCCGTACTGCAGCACTACTCATAGCCCTATAACCAGCTTAGGGCTCAGCACTGAGACATACAGAGATATCAGAGGAAGCACAAGCCCCAAGAGTGGAATGCAGCTTGCTTAATTATAGATGTCTAATCATATGATGTAAGTACCTGACAGCTAGGTATTGGGTACCCATGATTGTCACTGGAGACCTAGTCAATACAGCTCGTGTAGTTTAGGGTACAATTCATTTTATCAAGGGTAGGGTGAGGCAAATTATACCCTAAACGCTACCAACACTAACAAGTGCATCTGCATTAACACACACACAGGTGTCTTCCAAAACAGTGGGGTAACACTGAATATTTTGGATTAAAAAGTAACGTGCCTCACAAATGGATAAATATCAACACCCAAAAGGTTAACACTGAAGGTAGAAGAAAATAAGACTTATCTCGTTGAGACCATCTGCTGTAATAATCAAAGCAGTTAGAATCCATTTGCTTGCAGGAGTCCATAGAGAATATCCTGAACCAAATTGAGTCAAAATAAATTAGTTTATTTTGTTCTGCATGGCCAAAACCCATTCCACTTAGTTTTACCTACCTAAATAAAGAGCACAGCCTGTTCTAGGCTTTTCTCCATAAACAAAACAGAGAAGTTGCTCCAAAGGGACACTCAGTACCACCTAAGGTCTTATTTGTCCTTTAAATGTGTCTATCTCTTCTTAGTGACTATAAAGAAAACCAGGCTACAACCACCCTTTTGGTTTATGAACTTCAAATAGACATCAGTGACTCTCAGTAAAGAAAGTATGAACAATTTGGGGTTCTACTTGCAGGGCTTTCCTCCCTCATAACCCATAAATGTGACACATGATCAGCAAAATATAGTTCACACTTAGAGCAGGATTTACTGTGGTCCCATTATTGAAGCCCACTCCTATTTTTTCTTCCTAAGGGGTATCAATAATTGCATCTCAGGATCCCTGCTGTTAGAAGTAAACCTTTTCTTCTACTGTGACACAACATCAACCCTGAACTGTATGGTATTCCAGCAGATTGCGCTCAGTATTTCAGGGAGTCCAGTGCAGTGTTTTTCTCATTCACTACTAGCAATCAAGCCATTTGAAAGGAAGCGAGACATGAAGAGCTAAACATTCATTTGGAGGGAGATAATCAAAAGAATAGCAGTATTGTCTCAGATTTGGCATATGATTTTTCAGCGCTAGGGAACATATAATTGATGCATAATACATCTAACTAATATCAAACTAACATCAAAAATAATATTACAATAAAAAATAGTACCTAATACCATAAATAACGTAAAGTACATTTAAAAAGTTAATCATCAATGGACTATTACTCTGAAGAATAGGTGATATTAACCCTTTTCATAAAGCAACAAAAACCCTCAGCAAAAGAAAAACAAAAACCTGACAGACGTGTTAGCTTAACATTGACAATACAGAATACAGCACTGCACCATGCATGGGGCATGCTATTCTAAAAGACAACTATGTATGAAGGGGTGATAATACTGACATCTGAGGAACCCCAGTAAGGAGAGCTGAATCAAATGGTATGAGTATGTTCCTTGTTGATACCACTCCAGCTGTTGGTAACCCTCAAGCCCTATTTTACAGTGACAAAAATGGAACAGTAAAAGGCAAAGAAATGGAAAAATCCTTAAGCAGAAATGCCACAAGATGAATAGAAAGTGAGGCACACAAATAAAACAATGTTTTCAAGAACAGGTAAGTGGATACTCTGCAGAGTCACAGATTTAATGCCCTAATTCTAGATCATGGAACCAAACACTTCTTTTATACCCCATATCTACTTCAACCTGCTGGGGTGTTGGACCTCTGAGCAAACAAGTTTTAAAAAGATAATCTGACTAACCGACTACTGCTACTTCCAAATTAGCAGCCAAAGTGTGTTCATAACACATTCAAAACAAACAAGCCTACACATTACCCAGAAAATTTTCCCATGTTAACAATTCCAGATTCCAAACCAAATATGCAACAACTAAACCAAAATTATGGTTATCAAAAACTAACACTTCAAACAACTTATGCTCTGTATGAAAACCGAAGTATTTTCTCAGCATATGAAAGTCATCGGGATTGCAGTCACGCAAGCAGAAAACAGAACCACATACCCCACTTCAGTAATTTTACCCAGGATCATTCTACCGAAGGAAACTTCATCTGAGCTACTGTTGTAGCTCTAAAGTTAACAGAATGGTAGCTTATTTAAGCTGTAAAAGAAATTTTCTTTTTGTCAGAACTATACAGTGCTTTTGCATACTTCATAAGAAATATTTTGCAGGCTAAATAAAATACATTTACACGATTTCATTAAACTATAAACAGACTCAATTTCAAAGCTAACAGGTACACCGACCCCACAACAAAACAATGCCTTGGCAAATGGCCTTGCATAGATTGCTTTCCTTCATCTCTTATATTCTGAAGTGTGTTGGAAGCAATAAGACATTTTATGATGGTGAAAGAATGGTCTTTTATGTTGCTTCTAGTGTACCTTTGTCTAATTCATTTTTCCCTAGCACTTGAGAAGATTCTCTTTTTTTTTTTTTCATTTAAGCAAGGCAATAGGAAGTAAGAACAACCACCTGCAAAGAATCAAACTGTTAATTATGGAGAAAACCACAACATGAAAATAGAAAAAAAAATGTACTAAAAGATTGTTGTATGGCAGCTGCTTTATGCTTAGTGTAATAAAACTTGAAAGGTATCTACAATTATTTTAGCTAGCTTTGGTAATCTTGAACGATTAGCTGAAGTCACATCACAGCTATTCACAGGAAGTTGAAATTTGTAAGTTATTAGCTTTTTGTCATATATACTAACAAGTTTAAATGCTTTCACTGAGCAGAATACGACTTCCAAGCTCTCAAATGCTGTAGTTTTAAATACGTCCTTTCCTGAAAACTCCAAGCCTTCTGAAATATACCTCTGACTTCAAAAAAGGCATGGGATCCTTTTACACATAGAGAAGGGATTGTTGCAAACAGCTCCAAATCCTTACCTTTCTGTAGACTATCATATTTGGAGAACTCTCCTCTGGGTCAGCAGTTTCTGCACTGCTCGGATCAGCGGGTACTTGGGCCATGTTTGCCTCTCGTCGCTCAAACTGCAAGGACAGGAGCAAAAGTCAGCATCGCTTCAGGCTGCACTGGAGCGTGGCAAGAACATGCGACTACTTCCAAGGCAGGCAGACAAGGATGTTACAGAGGCAATCACACTCCAGACTTCAACCGTGCAGGAATTTATCACACTGTGTCAGAACTGACTTGTCTACCAGATAATGCCCAAAGAACGAGGACCACCAAGTTACATACAGTTGTTTGGATCATCACACACATTTCTTCCCGCATTTTGATCTTTCATCATAAGCCCTCGTTTAGTGAAACTCCAATTAATACTTCACACACTTCCTTTCCTTGCTATATAGCACAAGCAGCTTTGACTTTTCTAGAAGCTTTGAGGTGCCTGCGAACAAAAAGCCAAGAAGGATAAAGAGCTTGCTGTGACGCAGAGTAAACCCCACTGCAGCCGGCGGGTGCAGCAGACTGTCAGGCACACTGCTAGCTGTCGCCTGCAGATACTTCAAGCCATTTACAGCTCTCTACAACCCTAGAGCAGCAGCCAGGAACTGGGGAGGCACAGCTGCTTGCTCAGAGTAAGCAACTTCCCTCACCTCTTCTCATGACACAGCTGGGAAGAGGCAGCAGGACAGGCAGACAACCACACGTAATACTCCTTATCTTCCAGAAGCACAGAACTGCTGCCTCATCTCCTCCAGGTCAGGCCAGGCTTGAGGCAACAGCATCAGTTTGAATAAAGGTAAAAAGGCGCCTGGTGCAGGGAAGGCGCTTCAAATTCTAAGTCAAATGTTATATTTTAAATTTTATTTCCACCAGAACATTTGACAAGTTACATCTTCAATTAAAGGCTGCTGTGGAGCCATTTGGTGACCTTTCCTAACCTGAGAAGTAACATTGTCTCGTACAGACACTGGAACTAAAACTGCCTGACAAGTTCAGTTTCTTTAACATTGAAAGTACTGAAACATCCCATCTCAACATATTTTATTAAAAACTGAGACCAAAAAAGTGCTTATGTTCACACAAGCATAATGTACACATTCATTTCTAAAACACAGTTCACCACTAAACTGTCTCCCTTATTTAAGGAAGGTACTTTCTTATTTCTTCCTCTACCCACTTTCACATTGCCACAGGCGACAAAGTGCCCCAGCATATAATATCTATACATAGCATACAATTATATGTATAATACAGGCCTGAACCATTCTAGCTGTCAGTTATCAGCTCCCAAGGACAAGTCAAGTGCCAGAATCAGAAAATCTCAGACTGCATCCCAGCTCTGTTCTACCTCAGCAGTGAAAAGGCTACAGTTTTAACGTGGCAGCCTCCACTGAAGCCAGAAGCAGCTGAGATACCCTTTTAAGCAAGACATAAAAGAGATCAAGGTTTAATAATCTACATGAATCCAGATTCCTTCATTTCCTATATAAAGTACAAGTACACACACACACACACAAGTGGACACAAATGCATTTGTACATGCACATGCCAATTTTGAAATTCAGTAATACAGTTCAAGCTCAAATTAAACAATATATACACAGATCACCTTTTAAAGGCATGTTCAGACTAATTTAGATGCTATTTTATATTTAAAGGAAATAAATTTAATTTAACTCCTATTAAACCTCATGGGTTTATTTATACTAGAAGCCCAAACACTACACTGTTGTGCCAGGTCATGAGCTAAAAATGAAACATAATAAATTCTCCAAGCAAAATTATTAGATGCAAAACCAATCAAATAGCACAAATGTTGAAGGGTAAAGCATTTGCAAATTATAGCACTTTGAATTATTTATACTAATATGCATTTTCACAACACTGCTTAGACATGATTTCAAGGTACTGAAGAATCAGGCTCTAGGTTATCATCACTCAACTGAATGCATCAAGAACAGGGTAGAGATTTTATGCAACTTCTTGAAAGCAATTACAAAGCAGAGTTGAAAGCATATGTCAAGTCACCTGAGTTTCAGCTTCACCTGCAACATATAAAGACCACATTCACAGCTTACGTTATATGTGAGATTTTATAAGCATACTTTAAAGGAAAACAATTACAATTAACTTTCAATTGAGCTGTGCTCTTTAAAGAACAAATTTACAATTTCTAATTGAAAAGCCCTCTGCAGCATTACTTAGCTGCAGTTCACTCTTTGCATTATTCACTTTGAATGTCCACATTTACAAATTCTGTTCTCTTGTTACACTGTCAGCTCACTTGATCTTTTCTGATACTTCAGGATTTTCTGCCATAGCAATTCTTGAAGCTTTTCATCTACCCTAGTGCAACAAGACAATAATACCTTGTACAAGTGCAGTAGTAGCCTGCATGCTGTTCACGGTGACATGAACCGACTGACTGTCTCTGAAGGTCTACGTAAGGTAATCAATACAAACGGACCAAAACAAACTGTTGTTGGAAGATAGAAATTTGCAAAAGTGATTCCCACTACTGCCCAGCACCTCCTACTGGATTTCAGTCAGGAGCAGCAGGAGCTGCTTTGCAGGAGTGACAGCAAGATGGACATCTCAGAGAACAAGGCTGGAGACAAGGTAGGACTGGGGTGCACCCTGGAGCAGAGACAAGTGTGGACATTCCCTCCACATAGCCCAGGTATTGCTGCTGCTGAGATGGGCCTTAGCAGGCCAAGCCAGGGCCCTTAAGGAATTGTGATGGCTCTGACCATTGTCCAAGTTTTTTCTCTTTCTTCTAGATTGCTTAAAAAAAAAAAAAAAAGACACATAATCATTTCTCAGATGGTATTCTACAGGAAAAAAGACTACAGATAAAATAAGACAGTGATATGACAAGGGCATGTTCTTGGCTCTTCCAGGTGAAAGCACAGCAATGCTGGGTCCCAAGGATCCCATTACACCTGTGCTTTTTAACATATGGGAGTCGAGTGGAGCTCAGCACCCAGTGACGCAGGACTGCTTCACACAACCGCAGAACGGCTGGTGTTGCAGGAGAGTATTGGAAGTCATCTAGTCCAACGTCCTAGCTCAAGCAGGGTCCCCTAGAGCACATTACTCAGAACTGTGTACAAATGGCTTATGAGTACCTCCAGAAAAGGAGACTCCACAACCACTCAGGCAACTGTTCCAGTGCAGAAGTTCTCCCAGTGCAGAAGTTCTCCGTCATATTCAGGTGGAATTTCCTGTGGTTCAGCTTCTGCCTGTTGTCTCTTGTCCTACTGCTTGGTACCACTGAGAAGAGCCAGGCTCTGTCCTCATGACACCCTCCCTTCAGATACTTAGACATTGATGAGATCTCCCCCCCCTCAGTCGTCTCTTCTTGAAACTGAACAGGCACAGCTCCCTCAGCCTTTTCTCATAAGAATGATGCTCCAGTCCCCTAAATCATCTTTGTAGCCCTTTGCTGGACTCGCTCCAGAAGCTTCATGTCTCTTGTACTGAGGAGACCAGAACTGGACACAGGACCCTAGCTGTGGCCTCACCAGGGGTAAATAGAGTGGCGGGATCACCTCCCCTGACCGGCTGGCAGTGCTCTTCCTAATGCAGCCCAGGATTCCATTGGCCGCCTTGGCCAATGCTTGGCTTGGAGTGCTGGCTCATGGACAGCTTATTGTCCACAAGGACCCCCAGGTCCTTCTCCACAGCACTGCCCTCCAGCAGGTCAGACCCCAGCTTGTACTGGTGCATCAGGTTATTTTTCCCCAGGAGCAGGACTCCACACTTGGTTGAATTTCAAAAGGTTCCACTCTCCCCATCCCTCCAATAAGTTGAGATCTTTCTGAAGAGCTGCATCAGCCACACCTCCCAGTTTTGTGTCATCAGTGAACTTGCTGAAGGTACTCCGTCCCTTCATCCAAGTCATTGATGAGCAAGTTAAACAATATTGGGTCCAGTATTCATCCTTGGGGGACACCACTAGTGACAGGCTTCCAAACCAGACTGTGCCACTGATCACAATTCCCTGAGACCTGCCATTCAGCCAGTTCTTAAACCACCTCACTGTCCACACATCCAGCCCATACTTCCTGAGCTTACCTGTGAGGATGTCATGGGAGACAGTACCAAAAGCCTTGCTGAAGTCCAGGTAGACAACATCCACTCCTCTCCCCTCACTTATCCAGACAGTTGTCCCATCATAGTAGGCAATCAGGTTGGTTTAGCATGATTTCCCTTTTGGTGAATCCATTCTGACTATTCTGGATCACCTTCTTGTCTTCCATATGCTTAGAGATGGCCTCCAAGGTAAGCCATTTTATCACTTTTCTGGAGACTGAGGTGAAGCTGACTGGCCTGTAGTTCCCTGGGTCCTCCTTCTTGCCCTTTTTGAAGACTGGGGTGACATTTGCTTTATCCCAGTCCTTGGACATCTCTCTTAACTGCCATGACATTTCAAAGGTGATTGAGAGTGGCCTAGCCATGATGTCTGCCAGTTTCTTCAACACTCATGTGTGCATCCCATCAGGGCCCATGGACTTGTGGATGTCAAGTTGGACTAAATGGTCTCTAACCCAATCCTCCTCAATCAAGGGAAAGTCTTCCTTCCTCCACACCTTCTCCCTAGGGTTGGGGATTCACCAGTCTTAAGTGTGGAGGAAGAGATCTTTGAATATTGACCATCTCTCTTGGACCCTGCCATACTAAAGTCTGGTCTCAGGCCAATTCTCAAATGGGGCATTCTCACTGAGAATTGGGGCACTGACTTAACACTCAATGAACACAAACAAACCACTGGCTACAAGGCAATAACACTTCTGACCAAGGAGCAATTTTGGAATAGCCCCAAGAGAGCACCTCTCTGTTTCTGCTAGGGAAAAGAACTCCAGGGTGAAAGGTAGAGAACCCAGAGTTAGGGCTCCAGTGATGCAGGCTGCTAGCTGCAAACACAAATGAAACTGTTCATGTTCAGAGTAAAAGGTTTTTTACCTTAACCCTATGTTAACATGCCAGATTTGCAACTCTTTAATTAATATAATTGTATGGGAAAGTCCACATCTGACTTGCACAGTTCTGATAAAAAAAAAAACAAAACAAAACCAAACAAACAAAAAACAAACAAACAAACAAAGCCTCGTCCACTGGTGTGGAGGAATCAGACTAATTTTTCAAGGGATCCCACTGAAATCTATTCTTTCTACACATCTTTTCCTGTCAGCGCAGTCCACTCAAATGCAAGCAGAAAGTCAACCCTACAACACTAGTGAGACTGAAAACATTTTGCCTTCTGAACCTTCCTCTAAGCACATGTTTGTGATGCATCAGCCAGAAGTGAACCCAGCTTGGTCTTATAAAGAAATTTCAGCTACACTTAGCTGAGAAGAATGAAAACAAACATTTTATTTAGGCTTTCAAAAAAATTAGAAGTAGTCACATACAGCCTCCAGCTAAGAGCTTCGCCAATTACTACCTGAAGAGTACTTCAGCTCCTCCCTCCTACCTGCAGTTTGCTGTATTATCAAGGGCTAACTCATACCAGCCTGCATCCACACACCAGCAATCTAGATATAAATGCATCTCTTAAAAAAATAAATGGCCTCGAAATTCCAACTTTCACATTCAAAGATGCTGTTTTCCCACAGCTGTTTTTCTGACAATAGCCATGCTTGCAGTATTCTGGACTCCTCAACAACTAAAGTCATTGAAAAACAAAAAAAAAAAAGTAAAATTGAAAACCATTTGGGCTAACCATTCTCTCACTGCCATGCAGAAGGAGAAAAATCAACAGTCTTCAACTTCTTGTTTATGGAAAAGATGGCCTATTAAGCCTTTAAAAAATACTCCCAAAAATATGCTAAAAAGAGAGGGTACATATGCGCTATATTTTATTCTTTATTATACAGCACATCTGCTTTTACCCCAAGAAACATAAGCACACTGGACTAGACAGGCAGCCATTGACAAAATGCAATGAATCACAGCAAAAGTTCTCTCTCTTATCTGATCAGAATTCTCACACCCTCCCAAAATCCAGAAGCTGAAAAGAGATATGGCTCCCATCCGTCAGAAAAGGATCGGTGAACTTTAAACTGGAATAACCAATTAAAAATATGCTGCAAAAAGCAAGGAAATAATTTTTTTCACAGTTCACCTCTTTAGAGTTTCTGATACAAAAGTGTAATGATAAAATTTCAAAGATAACAACCTTTACATTTTAATCCATAAACACTGTCAGCATTTAATCTCTCTGTATGTGTCAATTCAACACAAACAGCTGAACACTAACTTAAGACATTCTCATTAGTGTCCTCAAACACCTTGACCGCTGTAAGAAAATACTATTGTAACCAAGATTGCTCTAAGAAACCTCTTACAGACACACTACCCCACGTGTTTCGTAGAAATTAGCCAGTCTAGGAGTCCTTATAGATTTGGGGTTTATACGTAACAAAGAAAGAAGAAATATGAAGTTAGAAGAAATTCTGTGAAACAAAATATTTCTTGAAAATATCACCTGGATTTAACAACACAAGTTCATATGCCAACTTTCATTCTGTATTTTATTAGATAAGTTGTCAACTTAATAAGCAAAATTTGCAGTGCAAAACACTTCTTGCACACCTGAGATAAAATTAAAGTTTGTTATAATATGCAAAAGCTACATCCCAGAGGACAGAATATAGTAAATGAATTCTGATGTAGGTATCTATCAGCACTGCTCAGCTGAAATACACTTCTGGCTGACAATAAATGGAAATTACCTTTATGCTATGTAATTAATATATTTCAAGGGCAGCTTATAACTGACATGTAGTACTAATGTCAAATTATGAGAGATTTAGAGCTTTAGCACATAGTCACAGAGTAATACATAACTTCATACCATTAATACCTAGTTAATTTTTTTCTAATTAGTGAAATACAACTAGACTACATGATTTTTCACACAAAATCATAAAACCACATGATTTGCTGAACTGATAATTACCTAATAGGAAAAAATCCTTACGTAGTCTGCTAGAATATTTAGATCAAATAGGTCGTGTTATTAAGGTTATAGGAGGGAAGGGACAAGGAAGGAAAAATCACTTACTCTGAATTCAATTAGAACCCATAAGTATTAAGTTGATATTTCTCATCCATCACAAAAATCTCTTTAAAATTGCACTGTGAAGAAACTTATCTTCAAGTTCTTTTTCTGGTTAATTATTATTCATTAAATCGGGACTTTGGGTATGCCAAGCAAGGTGTGTATACTAGAGGACAACATAGAGCGTATCATAGAAGTGATCTTGTTAATCAAGTGAATACATCAACTAGAGGATCCCCAGGTCCTAAATGGGATATACTTAGCTTTAGATATAGTGTAGCTCAGTCCAAGCACTGCACAATTCACCTCTACTCCTCCTCCACAATTAAACCCGCATGATTAGCAAAGTAACTTAGCAAAGAGGAAATGATACAACACCTACCTGAATGGAGCAAAAGCCAGGAAGACTGGAGCGGAGACCAAAACTCCACCATCTCCACCAGCTGACTTACTGGTCAGGAGGGGGAAATGCTGGAGTTACACATGGCACTGTTGACCTCTGTACCCAGCAGGTCAAGACTCTGCATGTTCCTCCCCTGAACCAGATGAGGAGGACGTAAGGGCTAATAAAACAGGGGAAGGGTGTCCCCACGGAGGGAGCCACACCACAGTCAGCAGTGACAGACTGAACAGTCTGGCACCACTCTGGATACCACAGCATTGCTCCCCTGCATAGAGGGGCAGCAAAGGAAGTCCGCTTCCTATCAGCAAAGTACAGCTCCCAAAGCATCTGAAAATCCTTCCAATGACTGTTTTGGACATCAGATTGTAACGGAAGTTACTATGAAAATAGTTTCCTAGTAGAAGATTATCCCAGACCTTCTGCCCCTCCTTGCAAGTGCCGAGCATTGCAGTACTGTCAATAATACTCAGTCTGTTGCCTTTTTTAAGGAAGGAAATATAAACACTTCTAGAAACTGCACTTAATGTTCAAATCTTTGCCAAACAAATTCCTCCTTGTTTGTGGGAAAGCATGTTTGTACACACTGGAAGAATTCAAGGACTCTAAAAGAACCTATTCCTCCTCTTTCTGAGGTACCAGTTCACAGGGAGCCCTGGGCTGAAGCACTAGAGCTCAACACTCTCATTCTACAACTGTCAGGATGAAAGGCGAGAATCCATCTAGGCCAGTGAACAAGCAGAAACTGTTTTGCCTCACTGTGACAGAGCAAGAAGGATGGACCTAATTCCAGACACTCCCTTTTCCTTCTCTTTAGGGAAACTGGGATCCTGATGAAGGCTGTGATTTCCAATTTCTACTACACTTACAGACATTTTCTAAAGGTGCAGTCCCCTTGCATAACTAAGTGCTTCTCCTGTGGAATACTTGCCTCAAAGCTTCCTGCAGATATGTCTATGTTTCCACACAGGGCAGGGAGCAAGCTCTGGGCTCCTGATCACCCACAGTGCTTAACTGCTACTTTTCTCCCAGGTTCTCTTTGGTAGAGCTCCAAACCTAAGGGGACATAGGTCTGGGAACACAGATCTCCACCGTCACTACTTTTACCAAAGCATCAGCATGGATGATCTTGTACAGGATTTGGCTTCCTACTTAGCCATTCCTGCATCAGTCTCTCAATAGGTTCTGCAATATCATACAGCTTCCCAACATGTCTCAAGTTCTGCAATGCATAACCTTATCCTTCTGGTCAGCTGCAGGAGAGTCTCACAGTTTTTATTAAACACTGTGCTTGGAAAAAAACCCATACACAATGTTCATTGTATCTTCAGGACACAGAGAATACCACTGGGGGGATCAGAGGTCTGAGACCCCTCTGGCCAAGGACATGCTGTATGGATGAGGCCATCACTTGGACCAAACTAGCTCTCAGAAATGAGTCAATCCAAGCTACTTGGCTTCCTGCAGACATACAGTCTGCAAGTTTAAACTCAGCCCCCTGTGTAATCCAATCTGAGCATTCTGTAGGCTTCTGTAGGTACTTCTCTCCAATCACTTGCTGTTCCCAACTATGTATGTCCATTAATAAAAAGAACAAATACGTGTGTGGTAGTCTAAGCAGAATATTGCTAAGCAGGAGTCATCAAGGTCTCATACCACCTCCAAAAAGGGTGCTCTCCATGGTCTTGACAAATTTTACCTCCGAGACAAGACATCTGTGATAGTGTTCATCCTGTCATGTAACTGTCTAACAGACGACACTAAGGATGGACAGTTCCAGTTGTTCCATTTGTGTATTTAGCCACTGGTGATCTGCCTCAGTTACGTGGCAGATGATGAGATTGTTTCTTGATAAACCACTGAAGTGGATTACTTTCCTCTCCTTTCCTCATGATGCCACACTCCATTTCCACTTTATGTATTTCTAAATCTGCAGATATTTGTAGCTATTTTAGAATGCTGAAAATACTGTCTACAACTGGATGCTACATCCAGGAAACCTAGGGGTGGAAGCCAATATAAAGTACATAAAGTGGCATCTGACACTAAGTCCTGACTTCCCTGATGCCAAATTAGAGGCATTCTCTCTTTTTTTGTTTTAAATACAGAAATATGCACTACCTGTTTTCTGGTCTGTCCACCCGAAGGTGTGCTGGAAGTATTGCTGACTTAAAAGGAAGAACTTTCCCACTTTCAGAGTTCTCAATATAGTATCTGACAGATAAATAAGGAGAGCAAAATAACCAGAAGGAAAAATGGTATGGGGGTGGATGGTAGCAACATATTGACATATAAATGGCTGATTAACTAGGCAATTTTTTTCCTTTATGAAATCAATCGTTAAAATAGGCACTTGCATACTAAATTTACTTTTAATTGACCAGAATGATGTTGTACCCAGGAAGAAACTGCCTCAAATATATCCATCCCTCTTCCAAAGAATTCAAAACCTAAATGCAGTAATCACCTGCAATCAATCTCCCTTCCAGTAAAATAAAACTGGTGTGAGTGGAAGGGCTCTTGGAAAGGCTCTGAGCCAACACGCTGTTACCAAGGATAGCGGCAAAGAATGTAATAGCAAATATATGCCGAATATTTAACTAAAGCAAGTGTCAGTGCTATTGAAATTTAGAAATGCAAAGAGATAGATATAGCACAGCTTTGAACTTCATGTGAATCAGTGATCCCAAGCTACATAAGTGTTTACAACACACTATCAGCCTGCAAAGAGCAGTTACAAAGCAGAGAGCTGAAGCTGTATTTTGTCTTTTTGCAACAATGCCAACTTATTGGCCAGAATCATTCCCTGTGGAAAATGAGTAACTGCACTGATAATACAGAGCCTGAAGGTAGACTTCTAATCCATTCTCCAGTATAAAGCCATCTTCGAAAAATCATCTTGCATTAGATCAGTTAAGGTGTACTAAGAGCATCCTATTCTATGAAGTTGGTCCATCAAAGACACCATCTCTGCAAGTGCCTTGCACCTTATGTACTACAGAAAATACTAATTGCAACCACAGTAAGCTAATTCTGGGGGATGGGCTGTATTTATGGGCGATTTTGTATTTTGCACTGTACCTAGTAAGTTGAAAACAACTGAAGAAAATTGATTCAAAGATACAACTGAATGAGAAGTACAAAATAATGGATGTTTCAATACAGACTGGCAAGAAAATACTAAAATAAAACAAACAAGCAAACAAACAAAAACCCATAGGCCTCAGTGCTTGTTAGATTCCAAATTCAGATTTACTCCACCTAAGCTCCTTATTCCAAACAGAGATTGCTAAAATGAAGTTCCCTTCAAGCGATCTTATGCAAGTTGATAGAACTAATCCACCCCTGCATTGATCAGCAACTGCACAATCTCATTAAAAGCACCCCAAAGTGCTGAGAATTCTTGCTGGTTGTTCATCTCAAGAAGAGGGAAAATTGCAAGTATGCTGCAATCAAACTAAATGTGAAATTTGCTACCCAAAAACACATGTGTCCTTGAAGATGTGGCACCATGCAACACCCCCAGTGCAAGTGAACACAACTGGCTGCATCCCACCTACTTCAAGGACATGATGCAATATACTATGACTTCAGTGCCCTCCTGTTTATCACAAGAGCACACATCCTTTTCAGATGCAAATTACACCCAAATCACTTCAGTAATTGCAATGTAAAAAGCATCTAAGCCACTCCTAAATTAGCTAGCTCAAGTCCACACTCCCACACAGTTCAGCAGAGTCTACAAATCCCACTGCTGTGGTTCATCTAACTTGAACTTCACAATACCAGAACGGGACTACTACAAAGACATATGCCACATACATTATAACTACTGATATACTTTACTACTGCTGCTGTTATACTATAATACTCCAATAAAGACAGTTCCTTTAATTGAGCTAATACCTGTCTATGCCAGTTTGCTGTTACACTAGTGAACCCATAATCTGAAACTATTTTCTTATCTGTGACAGAGGTATTTTCTTTTACAAAATTATAAACTAAATCACAATGAAATTAAGTGACTTCCCACATTCACATAACAAACGAGGCATCACAAATTGGACTTATCAACCCCGACCTTCAAACCATTCATTACCACTTGCTCAACACACACCCCAATAGCACAGTAGGTCTGTAGTAAACAGTCTGAGGAGCTTTTAACTACCCTGTGAACCTTTCACCACTGATGCCAGGTTCTATAAGCACAGTAAAAAAGATGAAATATTGTCCCTTTCCACTGGGATATGTTTTTAGTGTGGAATTGGAGATTCCTACAAAAAATACAGAACTAATTTCTCTTCACTGCCTCATGGTCCCCAGCACCCGCATGTAGGCAAAGGACAGTACCTCTGCCTTACTCTGCTGCTAAGTCTAGGAAGAGATAGCTGTTTCCAGCATGACAACGCAGAGCTCCCAGGACATCAAAGTGTCAGAACCTTATTGCTCACTGAAATTTTAATCTGCATTTCTTTCTTCTCTCCACATTCTTTGCCACCAGCTACAGAGATGTTAAAAAATAGCATGAGATATGATGCAACACAAGTGGATAGCAGCAGTGTCTCTTGACTCCATAATCTTTCTAGAGCTTGACAACCAACAAGTAAAACACAAATAACTCCTCTTTCTTGCTCCTCTTCATAGATAAAGCACAACAACAGAAATTAGCTCATTCCTCAGTCACCACAATATGCTATTATTCCATCTGGAAACAGTAACTGAAATCATGGAAACGTCTTTTCAGGGTAAAATTCATATAGATTAAGAAAAAACTGTGGATTCACTAACATTAATATCATCCTCTATAAAATTTAAAAGCCACTCTATCACTAAAGGAAAATTGTTATCCAACCGCTTGGAACTCTCCATGATATGTCTATTATTATCTTCCAAAAAACCCCCAAGGTGATATCCAACACCACCTACAGGCACCCAGGTGTTTCTGAAATGTGCTTGGCCAGCACAGCTCTGATTAGCTTGTCTCTCATATGCTGACAGACCTGCAAGTGTTTAGGGTTAAAAGTACTACTATACCTTCAGTAATAACACTGGGCCATGATCTCTCGCTTACATTTTGTTTAATACTTCACGTGGCAGAGTGCTGTCTTACACCACATTGGTGACAGCAATTCAAAGTGTAACATCAAGAAACACCCAAATCATCAATGTAATTTTCTTATTGTACCCAGGTTTTCTTTTAATTTTAATACCGTGGTATGAATTGACACAGATAATAATGTAGTCATGAAGAAGTTGAGAAGAGTCCCCTAAGGAATGAGGAGCATTTCAGTTCCAACAACTAGGTGCAATATTTGTCCCCTGAAACAGTCCAGAGCAGTTTGTTTCTACAACCCCCCTCTAGAGCACCTATGTGTGCTTGCTGAAACACAACTGAAGCTTCAGGTGACGGGCACAAAAAATACAACAACCAACGCATCAGAAGGGCAAAACTGTACTCTTATAACACTGGGCAAGGGAAGAGCAGCTTACTCTTGTTCAGCTGCTGCTTTACAACTGCAGTGTTTGATTTAGATGTCACAGGTATAACTGACCAATGCCTTCAGGTTAGCTACCCTCGTTCTTGAAAAGCTGAGGACTCGTTACCAAGGAGAGAAAAAAAGTAACCACCCCGCAACAACCTTGCATTCCTGTTAGAATCTTGCAGAGCCATGGCACTGCAGGATTCCGAAGTTTCACCACAGAGTAACTAACAGCATCCTAACGTATATGTTAAAATGACACACTGCAGCTATTTTCTCTTCCTGCTACTCCACATACATCAGCTTCTTCTCTTTCCCCGCCATCTGTTAGTTTGCTGCAGTCTGCTGGGACAGGACTGCCTTTTCTCCTCTCCTTGGCTGCTCAAAGGGACGATGACAGAGCCTAGCATTTCCAGTCCATAAACTCAGCTTTCTTCCAGCTGCCTCAGAAACATTAACAAAAGGAGAGTTACTCCCATGAATGAAAAGTGCTCTGCTCACCTCTGCCATACCAGTGTGCTCCACCAGAATTCCATGCTAGACACTGAAACACCTTGTAACCGGTTAGCAAAGAGGTAACTGCTTCAGGAGGACATACCTTTTCCTCTTATCCTCAAGTAGCATTGATTAAAGGTATCTGCATCATGGGAACTGTCAGAGAGAAACTAAGGCAAGCAGCATTGACAACGACTACATGCAGCTTCTTTTTGTGCCTTTACTTAGAAGGGACAGGTAGTAAGAAAAAAAACAGAAAAATCAGTCAGGTAGGTGAACAGTAATCTTCAAACATCTATTACTATAAACCTCAGTATAAGATGTAGCAAACAATTCTTCCTCTTCTTTTTCTTCTACTTCTCCTCCTAATAGAGTTCAGAATGAGAAAAGGAAGGGCTACCTAAACTCCACCACACTTGTAGCCAATTAGAAAGGAAACTGGAATGTTGGTCATCAATTGTTCTATCAGCCATGTCATTAGAAAAAGGAACAGCTCATCTAAAAATAAAGTCAATATTGGCTGAGTCTAAACAGTTTTTTCAGCATTTCACACACATATTCAAGCAATGAACACTATTATTCTGTGCTCGTAACCACATGCCCCCAAGTCAATAACTGTTCTCGAACATCCAACCTCTTTTTAAAGCAGATTTACAAGGAAATACAGTGAAGGTGTTCCAAATTAGCTGGTGAGAAAGTACTATGGATCATAACCACATAGTAAATAATTGCTAGTTCTTCCAATCTGCAAAATTAGAATAAACCTAGCATTAAAAAAATAAATTTATTATATTAAATATACACAACCTTCCACTTCAAAATAAACCCCAATGGACTTGGAGAATATTCAGGATGATATTAAATGTCTTAAATCCCCAAAGCTTTGAACTACAGTTAACCTCTTTCACTATGTTCTTCAGCAAGCAATTACAAAAATCACTATACAACGCGCTTTTCACACTCACAGCTCACAAACACACAAACACACAAACACAAATGAAACGTAGCTTTCTCTGGGGTGAGAAACCACCAGCATCTATCGTAACACACTGACACAAAGGTTAGTTTTACACTATGACTTTATTTAGCAAAGACAGATTTTCCTGCTTTCCAATCTTTAAACACTGGCAGTCAGCAAACAAAAAACAATCAAGAGCAATTATGCCTATCTTTAATTTCAGGGAAGTGTTCGAAAGCGTCATGCTGCTCTGTGGCACGCAGGCTACAACTGCGATGCTGCTCTGGCAAGTCCCTTGCAGGTCAGCTGAAGGAAGCCCCGACTTACCTAGGCCGTCCCAGCGAGGGCTCCGTCCGGTAGCGAGGGCAGCGCTGATGCAGACGGGACGCCAAGCTCCGAGCCACAGGCGCAGTCAGCTCCTTGGAGCGGCAGCCCTGTCTGCTATTATGTCTGCAGCGTATAAGCGGCAGCGTACCGGTATCTATAAAAAAATCTGCATCTTCCTCAGAGAAACACTTGAAGCTTCTTACTGGCACGGCAACCTACTCCTCTATTTATGCCATCACAGCTAGTGACTAAGAAGATGCCTTTAGTGTCACAGGAGATGAAGGCTCTGGAAGGAGAGTGCCTGGTAGCTTTACTCTCACACACCGATCTGTCTTCATGCAAACGCACTTTGTCGGCGGATGGAAGTGTATTATTGCCATAGGCTACCGAAGCGAAACAGTTTCCAAGTTTTCCCACAGGGCGCCAGCTTCCCCTTGAAGCTGTACCCCAGTGCGTACTCCTTCTCGTCTTTCTCCGAAGCCACCCGCCGAAAACACAGACACACACACCCCGCCTCGCACCTGTCCGCTACTCCCGACTGGGAGCGACCTCCCACCCCGGCACCGCCCGCCCAGCCGCTCCCGCCGGGGCTCGGGGCTCCGCTCTTCTCGGCGGGACCAGCACAGGGATCCACTGCCAGGGCAGAGCCGAGCGGCAACCGCTCGCCACACAAATGCGGATAAGCAGGAAAACAGCGGCAAGGAGAGCATCCCACACCCATTACCTTAGCAACCGCTACGCTGCCGTCCCTGGCCGCCCCTTCGCCTCTCCTCAGGGACGGGGAAGCGCCCTCAGCATGGCGTGAGCCTGCGGGCGGGGCCGGCCGTCAGCCCGGTCTCCTCTCCGCGCCCCTTCCAAAAACCTCCCGTTCTCTTCAGCGCCCCGCAGGCTGCGGCGGGGACGGCGGCCGGAGCGACGCCGCTGCCACCCGAGCACCGCGGGCTCAAGGCG
>VXAY01001702.1:930736-966944 GCA_013399855.1 Oxyruncus cristatus
ATATATATATAAATGCTAGTGAAAAAGTGAGTTCTTAAATCTACTTGGAGGTAAATAACTATGACAGGCATGGTTAAAAATCTGCCATTTTCAACTGCATGGGCTGAAATGTTTCATTCTATGGATCAGCACAAGGCTGGATTCTAATATTATTTTTTCCTTTTTTTTTTAATGTGTCAGCAAAATCAGTTTAACTGGCTCCAAGGAGATTTGATGAAAAAAGGCTTTCCCCCATGTTAAATATATTCTTATAACTGAATATGCCCATGTTTTGAGTCTATTGGTAAAAATGTATCAGGGAGATGGGCCTTGGTGACAAGGATATGCTATCCTGTGAAAATCTGCCCAAATTTTGACAAGTTACAAATTCTGAAATTCCTGCTTACATTCTTAGGAGATTGAAGGCTAAATTCCCCAGAAGCTGATTGCAATGGTGCAGATTCAGAATAGTATATTTAATTTTAACTAAAATGGTAAATTACTCAGTTGAAGGTGGAAGTCTTATTATTATTATCATCATCAATTTTTAGCCCAGAAATGGACTGAAAATCACCGAGACTATGCTACTGCTCAAGGTAGGCTCAGTTACGCTTGAGTAAACAAGTTCTTGAAGACATTCAGTGCTTTAGATGCCATAGACACTCCAGGAAATTTATTCTGTTTAGTTAAACATTATCTGTACAAGGTTTTATCCTAATATTGAAGATGAACCTCATATTAAAATTGGAGCTCATTATTTCCTGTCGTCCATCGTGGATGTAGAAAGCAGATTATCACTGTTCTCTTTGGAATAGACTTTCACATTTTTTAAGACTTTTACCCATTTTTCTGTGTCAGATTAGATAGTATCAATTTTCCTGCCCTACAGCTTGTTTTTTGTCAATGCCTCACCATTCTGATTATCCTCCTCTGGGCCATCTCCAGTTGTTTCACATTTTTGTTGTGTCCACAATTGTACACAGGGCTCTTGCTGATGCCTCACCAGTGCTGAGCAGAGCACTCTGCACGTGCACAGACAGCCCAGGGTGGTGTTCCCCTTTTTTGCGTTATTTCCTCCTGTTCCATTTTTGATCTAGAAAGTCTATTAAATATTTTCCCACAGAATTTCTGTGAAAATAGTTCCTTGCTGTCCTGTGTTTCTGCAGTTCCTTATTCCTGTCTAAATGTAGCTCTTATTCATATTGAATGCTATGCACATTTTTCAGATCATACCTGCAATTTTTCAAGATCACTGAATATTAATCATCTCTTCTAACATACTTGCAGTCTCTTGCTGCTTGAAATTATCTGTAAATTTAATAATGATTCTTCTTGTGTCATCATCCAGCTCATTAATGAATGCTACCAGACTTCGAGCAATGCTTTGTGGAACTTCATGAAACTCATCCTTCCCTTTCTGACAATGAAATATCTGTAACTGCTGCTTGAGCGTGGTCCGCTAATGGAACTCAGCACTATATTTTCAGAACAAATATTTACAAGTTCACAATTTACCTTCTGCAAAACAGTTGTTTAAAACTCATTCTTTCTTGCCTTTTCTTTTTCTTCCTTTTTGCCAGGAAATTATTTTATTAAACTACAAACAGGACTCAGACTTCAAAGGAGATCGAGCAGAGGCAAAGCAAATTTCATCTTTCATTCAAATACATAATTGTGGGAAATATCTTGAGATGCACTTCTATTAGTATTCACAGAAAACAGTCACTCTGTTAGATACTGCCTATCTCTCATTGTCCTTCCTCCAAAAAGTTTTCTTAGATTTAGGTCAGCAGCTAATGGCAATAACATACAGGAAAACATAAGTATTGAGAGAGAGAGAAAGAAAATCCTTAGTATTCCATTGGACCAGCTCACTTTGAGTATAATCTTTGTATTGCAGTGACTTAGAGATCTTATGCTACAGTTTTGCTCCTTTGAACCACATGTTGTACAAAGGAATAATATTCTCCATGACACAGAGAACGTAGAAACAGCAGAGCATATTCAGAAAAGGCTCACAGATAGATCATGTGGTTGTGAGCTATAATTTACCCACACAAGCTAAAAAACCAGAGTTCACTCTGCTATAATCAGCTCCTCATCCTTTCAGAATATAAAGAAACATTTGTCTCTTTCTAGATGCTCAACTATTCTGTTTTTGGAACGATCAGGAAAACACAAAAGTATTCCCAGTGTATCTACCTCTACAGGCTAACTCTTCCTTGCTTCTTCATGTCTGATACGTTGACTTAGCAAACTGACTTGTTCTAAGTACAGTACCAAGAATCAAAGGTGTTGCAATTACCTTTGGAGAGCTAGCCTAGCTGGGAGCTCATATGTCACCTTGAAATTACAGCCATGCTTCTGTCCTTTATTAGATCTCATGCTTTTGTTTTGCTTTGTAGCCCTGAAAGCTCTCAATGAAGATGAAACTATTACTGTCCTGTCCACGTCTGCAAGGAGCCATATATTCACTCAGTACTACCCCTGTGGATGTATCTCTCAACAGTCAGTCCAACTCATCGGCCCATCAGAGCAAGGAGCACAAGCTCAGTGTACACCTTACCTAACACAGGCACCTGCCGCCAAAATACTCTCTCCTCATCCAAGTCCTGACCACACATTCCCTGCGCTTCCATGAGATCAATCTAGTGGCCATGCAGCTACAGGACAGGTCAATTTGGCTGGCAGATCTGATGGAAAACGAAGGTAACCAATGAAGATGACTCTGCAGCTGGAACAGGGGGGCAGGGCTGCCTTTGAAAATGGCTACTAGGGTTCAGCTCATTCAGATGCAACTCAGACTGTCGCCTCTGCTTTCTCTCTACATATTTATCTCCTTTCAACCCCCAGCCTCCATGCATAAATCAATAGCCACATGTTTTAAGCCATCTTTTTTTTTTAAAACTATTTTCAGCAGTTTTCATTTTTAATCTACAGTTTAAAATTCTATGATCCATAACAAAAAACAGCCTTGGCTCTACCCTGTCTTCCCTAACAGTGTGTCTTCTTAAAAACAGAGGCACTTGCTTGGTCTTTTCTAGACCAGTGTGTATGTTAATTTTCCAGTCAATTTCACGGGAATTTAGATTATCAAAAATGAATTTCGAACAAAGGTAAAAATACTCTGCTCATTCTCCAGCTCAGCCTTGAAGGACAATGAAATCTTAAGAGAATGGTGACCAAGCTAGTAGAACTGCTCTCCTACACTCCTACACAAAGTGACTGATTCACATCCTGGACTCTGCCAGGCATGAAGTTAGGTCCTTCTCCAAGACAATTTCCCAGATTTCCTTTGCAGTCACTAGGGGACAAGTACTTCACCTGTTTTAGATACCAATTTGATGAGGGGATACATTTCCCTCTGGAGCTGACAGCATTTCTTCTTTTGGTGAGGGCCTGGAAAACCAGCTCAGACCAGCCACTAAGGTGTGGCAGCTGGGGGAGAAGAAACTGAGATAATGGAATAAGAAACTCAGGGACTTGTTTCTGCAAAGCACTGAACTCTCATGGAAGTTTTGCACAAGCCATTACCCTTTAGGACTGTTTCCTAAATCTGAGAAGAAACCAAGCATCAAAAGACTGGGTTGAACCATGCACACCTAATTCTTGGGGGCTTAAAGCCTCTTTTTTGACATTTAATGATCTATGCTCTTACATATTTTTAAATGAAATTGTTAAAAATTACAAAAGAAAATGCAAAAATATCCCAACATTGTAACATTCTAATGGCTGTCATGTAGGAGATCTCAAGGAATTCAAGGTTTCTAGCTTTGCAGCCACCACTGAAGTGAGATCATGAGACCAGCAGTTCAATGCATAACATACATAGCAACACTACGTTAGGAAAAATGAGGTCCAGCTTCAAAGATACTTTTTTGCACACAGCATTGGTTGCAGGCTTATTCAGTCAGTAATATCAAACAATTTTTCTCTGCGACTGACCCTGCAGAGGATAATTTTCGGTGCCTGTACACTGCATGGCTAAGCTACAACTCCTGGACTGTCAGGAAGAACTTTCGGAAAGGAAAACTGATAACTGCAAGGAAAACGTGAAAGATGAAAATAGAAGTTAGAGAGACTAATAAAACCCCACTTTCATCTTCCCAACCCATTCACTTGCTGCCTCAGGCCATCCTATAATGGTCCTTCCTAGTCATCACCTGATTATCTTAAAGCTGGGTTTTTTTCCCCGCTGTAGTGTCACAACCCCGGATATGCACCAACATTTAGTAATATTCCTGTGTAGGTATTCAAGTTTTAACTACTGCAGTTTAAGAAGAAAATTTTGGCTATATTTTAACAGAGTGCTTTATGAGGGAGTTTCAAATAGCTGGAAATTATCTGATTTTAATATAGCATCTAGACCTATGTCCACATTGAAAGAATTTTTGGTCTAAGCCAGATTAAGGTTTTAAATAGCCTTGGGCAGGGAAAAATACCAATGGCTGGGGTGGGGTGAAGGGGGGGGGCGGAGGGAAGGAGGGGATACAGAGGCCATGGGAATGTCCTGTAGTCTTCAACTGCCCATTGTCTATCCCACAACTTTATTTACAAAGAGAACAATTCTATAGCAACTTTTGAAAAATATTCAGAGCCAGTGGAAAAGAATGGAGAGTAAAATACTCTTTTTAGAACTGTTATGCCATGTGGTTGTTACAATGCATGTAAATACCACCCTTTAGGAAAAACTCCCCAATGCATCCCAGGTTTTACTCAGTCTCTTCTTCCTTCAGTGCTTCTGCCTTAATTTTAACAGGTACTACAGATTCTGGAAATATGTATGTATGTAGGCTATCAAAACCTTGCATTTTGCCCAACCTCATTATTAAGAAGAAAATTACAATGTCTCTTTTGTAAGAAATTAACTTCCCTACTTAAACTTGTGCTTTCACAGATTTGGGACATTGCATGTAGGCTGCTGCTCACTGCAATTAACAATCTCCAGAAATAAAGACCACAACTAATTCTGTGTTCAAACAGGATTCCTATTACTCATTCTCTCTTTGTTTGGGAAGCAAATGCAATGGTTTGCAATAATTTTTTCCTGCCTTTCATTTTTCGAAAGCAGGTAGTTTTGTTCTTAAATAAGTCTCTTAATTGATGCTCCATCTGAAGGACACATTCATTCAGCATTTGTTGATTGATTCATTCTTCATTAATTCTCTATTGCCATGATACACCTGCTCTCCTCAGATGTTACTCTGTTCATGTGCACCCTCTCCCCCACTCCCCATCACCAAGGGTTGGCTCTGACCATCCATACCTATATAAAAGCATGGCCTCCCATTCCTGACACTACTACAGCATGTCAGGACATCGGACAGACCACAGGAAGGTGACACAGCACAGCCCTTTTCTTTCTGTTCATCAGAGACCATAATTAACGTGGGAAAGTCGCATTGAAAATCCCTCGCTCAGCACCCTTTGCGGCCAATGAATCTACGGGAGACAGACTTTGTCAAGGCAGAACTCTCTTGCAACTGTATTACTCCATTTATATACAGGATATATATCAAGCCAGGTCAGGTGGCTTAATATATATTATCTGCACACATACCACACAGACACTCCCATGGCCTCCTTCAGCCACAAAGAACAATCATGCTTCAAGAGGCTTTACAGCTTGACCTTGTGATTCTTTTCGCACACACACTAGTCTTAGCTCTGGCTTGCTCAGGACCACAATATTTTTGCTTTAATATTTTCTTCTTCTTCTTCTATCATCCAGGTGGCTGGTGTTGTCTTGTTTAGGTGCTCGTACATCTCCCCCTTTTTTGTTTTAAAACATCGGGTTCACAGCAGCCAACTTCTTCTCATTGTCTTGATTGCTCCCCAAATGATTTGCAGGACTATAAGAAAAAACAAGAGACACACACATCCTATCCCTACACACTATTTGTACTGAAGTTAGCATATAAAGGATTAGTTGCATTACTCTGATAGCTACCATTAACTTATTTAACACCTAAATTACTCGTCACAAGACAAGCATAAAGTCATGAAGTGCAAATCATAACAGTATGTGCAAAATCAGTGCAAATCAGAATCAGTATGCCAGTCAGTAAGGTTTAAACTACAAAAGATTCCATTCTCTTCCTTCAATTAGTGACCCAGCAGGAGTCATGTATCCTCTGTCCAGGTAGAATCATTATTTAAAATGGGTACTTCTGGATTGTACCATGACAATGGTCTGAAAACAGGTGTGTTTAAAACATTAGCTAAATAATACATGCAGTTCATAAAAGCAGAATTCATATTTCCTATTCCCCCCACCAAATTACTACCTTCTGTCTGCAGTGCTCAGCTGTACAGAACAATCCTGAAGAGGCTGTGGCAAGGATCCTAGAACCAGAGATTCCTGTTACCACCAGGATACTGAATGCCCTCCCTTTTTGAGAGAGTCCATTCCCTCTGGGAATTGCTGCTGTTCCCTCTGGAAGCTTCACTTGGTGCAAAGTTGCCAACAAATACTGTGCTTGAACAAATGATGCATCCATGAATGTCTGTGCATCACTTTGTCAGGGATTGCAGGCACAGGCACACAGCTGCTGCAGAGTATGGGAGCATTTTGCAGCAGAACTGATGCTCCGGTGGGCTCTGGTTCTCTGATGCTGTAACTAAGGCTCCCCTACAAGTCCATTCTCCTGCCTTGGGGCAATTGGAAAAAATTTTTACCCTCCAGTGCTGTGCACAATAGAAGATGAATTTTCCCGTACAGCACACGGAGCAGATAGCTCCAGATGAGATCTGCATGACCCAGGGATCCGTGCTTGTTAACATCTTGCAGCAATGGCAGGTCTGGACCCTTCTTCTAGTCCTCATCCTGTTCTTTGGTGTCTGTTGGTTCCTCAAGAAATGGAGTTGTCAGGATGTCAACAGCAGTTAGGAGGGCTCCAGTAGTAACACTGTAGTGTGGGATTAGAGAATTTGGAAGCCATGAGGAACAGACAGGATCCAGGAAAAGTCAAGCAGGCAAAACTGAGCCACACTCACACCCACCACCCATGTTGAACCACCCAGCCTTTTCCAGTACCTGGCGCAAGATCCAGATGCCCACAGAGTGGCCATACATGAGTGCATTGGTCTGCAACATCAGCTCAAACAACTGCTGCTCTGCAGCCATTGAAAGAGGACCTCACACACAAAGCTGTGCTTTGGAGCTCACACCTCATGATACTGTATATATTAACATTGTAGTTAGTGCATTTATCCCCAGCAATCCTGAACCTGCTTTCCTGTTGTTTCAACAAACTGTACTATTCCAGAGTCTGGATTTCCAAGTTCTTGAACTTGACCAGACCTACAGTATTAGTAAATTGCATCAGTTGTAAACTTGTGCAAAGTGAAAATTCACATCAAACTCAACCAAACCTACAGTGCTGAATTGGTTCTAATCAGAAATTAAGCCTATTTGCACCCAGCCCTTCTGATCTCTGAGGACCAGTTGGAACTCAAGGGAGTTTATTTTCTGCTAAATTTTTATACCTTTAATGCATCAGACATTATATACCTTCCCAGGGATCTGGTGCTGCCTAACCAGATGCAGAGAAAGGGCTGCTCTATCAGCAGTGAGAATTACTCCTCATTATTCCTGGCTTCATCAGTGCCATCATTTCCTCAGGACTGGGTAAACATAAAATAACTCTCTTCTCCCAGGCAACTGGTGACAGGACAAGAGGATATAGCCTCAAGCTGTGCCAGAGGAGGTTCAGGTTACACATCAGGAGGAATTTCTTCATGGAAAAAGTATTGTTAAACATCAGAATGGACTTCTCAGGGAGGTGGTGGAGTCACCATCCCTGGAGACATTCAAGAGATGACTGGACATGGCACTAGGTCTGGTTGACAACGTGGCGATTGGTCTCTATGATCTCAGAGATCTTTTCCAATCTAAGTGATTCTGTAATACACTGGGATGTATAAGGGAGGAAAAAATGGAGCATGAAAAGCTCTCATTAAACATTTATATTATCAGACATAGCATGACCTGGAGTAGGACTGCTATAACAAGGCATTTTTAACAAAGGCAAACAATTCTCTCTCTATATTGCTTACAGCCTGCGTCATAAGACAGGCTCTCCTGCTCTCCCAGGCACACAAGCCCAAGAATACCTGGCACAGCTGCCTTCTCTGCCTCAAGCAGGGGAGATGGATACCTTACCCAGCTCTTGGACGAGTGTGGTAACTGAGTCTGTGAAGTTTTTGATGGTTTGCCTACAATCAGTATAGTATGGGCATGTCCAGAACATACACGGACAAACCTAAACTTCTTGTCTTTCCAGAGTATAAACTAAACCCTTACAGCATATACTCTTTTCAGGATATAAGCACGTCAATATATTCTCTCCTACCACCAACCCTTCCTCTCTCCTTGCTTTTGAGAGAAAAATATCTGGATTTTGATCTGAGATGGCATTGTTACAAATGAGGATTATAAAGGAATTCAGCCAAAGCAAATATCAAAGTCTACTTTCCTGTACTAAGAACGGGAAAAGATTGGTAGGAAAATCCTCACATAACTCTTTTTTCATCTTTTGCTCTTCCACCTACTGGACAAAGTTGAGAAATGAGGAGTGAGAGACAACTCCAAGCACCATGATGCAAGAGGGCTCCCTATGAATCAGAGAGCTTTAGAGCATAGGGCACTTTTTACTGATAATTCAGTAAAAGTACCTGAAATTCTGTAGAATACTGACATGGAGCCTGAGCATTCAGTTTTGCTTTAGTTCAGAGACGCTTCTTGTTCAATCCCTTTACTGGCAGGGACAAAGACCCTCAGCTCTCATCAGTTACCAAAAGAGGACTCCTGGGATGGACTGATTTTTGAATGCTGTATGGGCTTTGGACTCCAAAGGGACAGTCAGCAGGACATCTCAAGTTGATAAAATTCTAGAGATGAATATCCTCTCCTGGTGAACGTCAGCCTGAGCTTCTGTAAAAAGGTGAGTACAACCACAGGCATCATCTGCTGAGCTGACACTCCTCTCCTGTCTCTGTAAGCAGAGAGTTGCTCACTAAAGCACGCTCTAAAAGTAAGAAATTAATAATTAGAAAAACCCCAAACCTCCAATAAGTTGAAATTGGGACCTGAAGCCTCCCAAACTCTTGGCTTTCTGTGAATAACAAGAGAAGGGAAACTTTTTAAGCAGTCTTCATATCACCCAACACACTAATAATAATTTTCATGGCTTTCAAAGAGGATGGGTCCTGATACAACCTTGCTGGTCACAACATCATTTGTGGTCATGCAGTTATTTAAGTGCCCCAAGGACAGCAACTCGAACTGTGTTAGTAATTGCCAAGGCCTTGACTACCACAGACCTCCTGAAGATAGGTTACTTATGATATGGACCCTCCTCTCTCTTATTTTTTTGTTTGTTGTTCTCCCAGTTCTTTCAGCACTCCCAGTTACTGCACTTAGGAAGCTTGCATGGGACACACAGGTGCTTCCTCTGTATTACTTAGCATTGTGCAAACCATACACACTGCAACTCATCTTCTCAGTAAAATATGCAGGCTTTGTCTTCTCCATCTGCTGTCATACAGAAATCTTGCCATTCTCCAAACTGTTCTTATTACCTGTTTTGAAGGTGTTCCATGTTTCATGGATATTTTCTGGTGGGTAGCCAGAGCTGAGGGTGCACCCTGGGAGAAGACGAGGCATTTTTCCATAGGCAGCTGTATTCTTCACTCTCCCAGGGGCAGTGGCTGTGTTTTCTGCCAGTTAATATTCCAGAATTTTTCAGAACATGATTTTCTTTCTGTTTCCCAAATCCTGGCTTCCCAGCCCCAGAAGCAATTTTCTCTATCAGATGGAGAACAGCTTGGGAGCAGCTAAGATGGGGACACAAGGAAAAGGGATTTCAGAGCCAGGAGTGGCAGTGCCATGTCACCTCCTTGCTGTGCTGCCACTGCTCCAGAGACGCCAAGCCCTGGGACATTGGCCAAAATAGCACTTACCTTGCAGAGACTGGCAAACCCCACACATTTCCTGGCCTAATGGGGAACATCAGCAGCTCTGCCTGCCAGAATACAACGTGAATGTTTGTGGCTGGTGTTGTAAGCCTGCAACTACCAAAGAAACTGAATCTCTGTAGCCTGAATACTGCAAACTGGCATGAGGCTCTCTGTGACTAAAGGGAAGGGGCTTGAATGATTGTTAATTGCAGAAACACACTGGCAATCTCCCCGTTAACCATTCTGGGGATGGGGGAATGCAACCACTCCCAGAAAAGTTGCAATTAACTATTTCTGATACTATTTCTCTGCTTTATATATCATTGGGAAAATAAGTTTTCTCATCTTGATATGATTAGGTGAGCATTCTGGTTTGTAATGCCACAGAAAGACAAGTCTGAGAATAAAACTTTAGTGTCTCATACTGTGCTAGATTTGTGGAGAAATAATTTTTTGAAAGAATGTTTCATGCTTTTCTTTCATAATTGGGAGAAATATTTATTTAATACTTCAAGTAGTTGGGGAGAAGAAATCCCTATCCCTCTCTTCCTCTCAGGATCCCCGAGTCCCCTCCAAAAAGGGTAAATATAAAACTTTCAGAAATAATGATCCATTTTCTAACATGCTTTATTGCTTATAGGGACAGACTAGTTGTCTTTTCCTTGGATTTATTTGGGGATTAATTAAGTATAGCATGCACTAGACATGTTGTTGAGTGTCTTTCTCATCACTCTTCTAGAGGAGCTAAAAACTGAAATACGTGTGTATTCTGTTCTGATCCTTCTTGGAAAACATAGCATAAATGGCGTTTGGGGGAGAGCAGTAAGACCTAAAAGGCTGGAGGATCATTTCTTAAGCATCAGATTTCTTACAGGAGCTTGCAAAAGCTGTCTTACTGTACACTCATCTGGAAGACAGGCTGAGAACCTGCCATCAGTCTTACTCTTGCTCTGACTTGATGCTGCTTTGATGTTTTGCAAAACTTTGAGCTGAAGAAAACTAAAATTGCTTTTTTTTGCTTGCTGAAGATGTATGTTGTCATAGTAAACTAAGGATGAGAAATGGCTGTATTCTTATCTCACAGACATCATGCATCCTGAATATATTTCCATCTTCTTGAAATGTAGGAATGCACTTTAAAACAGAGCAAGAGGAAAAAATGTAGGCAACAGAAATGCTATAAGATGACCTGATTAAAAAAGGACCATCTTAACACAACTCCAGTCAAAGCAGAGAACAGCCTTGTGGCCAGAAGAAATGCAGGAGCAGGTGAGAACTGTTTCATTCAGCTGAAGCAGGACATGACAGCTGGGCGAGGAAATACAAGCTGATGACTGCCCTGATATGCACCACCTTGCCCAAATGGAAGGTTCATTAACCCCAACAGGAAAAAAGTGAAGCTTTTGAATTTGCTCAAAATGTATGCACCACGGGAGTGGCTCAAGGACTAGGCAGTTGTTACAGCTGTTAGCTACCAATTCTGATTTGTGCAAAGATGTAAAGCTCTATGCTCCAGGGAAACTTCTTTGCCCTCAGCTGTTGCTAGCGGTCAGAGTCGCAGGAACTCACGCTGTTCATACTACCTTGGCCCTGTGAAACTGGGTGCTTCCCAGGCACAGCAGGTACACCCAGTGCAACACCTCTCTAAACCCAGTCCCTGCAACCTGCGATGCAGATACATGTAAGTACACACCCTGTCTACTGAGTTGTCCTGTTCAGGGACTGCATCAGTCATGATGCAAGCACTCAGAGTAATGCACAGAATCACCGAATATGCTGAGTTGGAAGGGACCCACAAGGATCATCAAGTCCAACTCTTAGCCCTGCACAGGACCATCCCCAAGAGTCACAGCATGTGCCTGAAAGTATCCATCCAAACATTTCTTGAACTCTGTCAGGCTTGGTGCTATGATCACTTCCCTGGGGAGCCTGTTCCAGTGCCCAACCACCCTCCTGATAAAGAAACTTTTTCTAATATCCAATCTAACCCTCCCCTGCCACAACTTCAGGCCATTCCCTCAGATCCTGTCACTGGTCACCACAGAGAAGAGATCAGTGTCTGCCCCTCCTCTTCACCTCACAAGGAGTTGTAGACTGCAATGAGGTCTCCCCTCAGTCTCCTCTTCTCCAGGCTGAGCAGACCAAGTGACCTCAGCTGCTCCTCATACAGCTTCCCCTCAAGGCCCTTCACCATCTTCGTTTCCCTCCTTTGGACGCCCTCTAACAGCTTAGTATCTTTCTCCATTGTGGTGCACAAAACTGCCACAATATTCAAGGTGAGGCTGCCCCAGTGCAGAGCAGAGCGGGACAATCCCCGCCCTCGCTCAGCTGGTGATGCTTTGCCTGATGCCCCCCCAGGACATGGTTGGCCCTCCTGGCTGCCAGGGCACTGCTGACTCATATTCAGCTTGCTATCAACCATGACCCCCAGGTCTCTTTCCGTGGCACTGCTTTCCAGCATCTCATTCCCCAGTCTGTATGTACATCCCAGGTTTCCCCATCCCAGGTGCAGGATCTGCCACTTCCCCTTGTTGAACTTCAAATACTTAATAATAGTAATAAAAACTGCTCTAACAGGTAGAAAACTGGAAAACAATATTGGAGATAACATGTCTCCAAAACTGGAGCATGAAGAAAAAGGTAGATAAGTGTTGCTGACCAAAATACCCTTAGCCTGGTGATAGAACTTTTTATGTGATGTGGTAGGCAACTGTTTAAATGTCAAACTATGCAAGGGGAGCTTGCTGCCAGACAGCACTGTGTGGAGCACTGGGGTCACCAGTGTTTTTGGCCATACATGTTAAAAGCAGAACTGATAATTTAAACAGTCCTGTATTTTCTTCTAACTTGATTTTAATAGCTAAAGCCCTTCAGAACATAACATTTATATATGCACTTATGAGAGCAAATTAATCAGTTCCTCAGAAAGACCATTAAGTTGATTTCTTTGCCTTTGTGCATTGTAACAAATTACAAATCCAAGATTCACAGCTATTAGATTCACCTCGAAATTCAGAAGTTACCAATATATGACTCGTAATCTAGTAAAGAAAGAACAAAAGATGGACAAATTAAATCAGATGTAATAAAAAATGAGCTTTGCTGAAGTATTAAACATAGCATTAAACAATTAGAAGCAGGAATGTCTATCTATTTTTTAAGTAGTTTCACCTCATTCAGCAGTCTGACTTGGTATATCCATTTTATTCCATAGAAAAATCCCCATGACTCCAAAGTACAGATATATTTTGCTTTTCACTGTACAATGCACACTTGATCCTTATTAGACTGCATAAAGCCTGGAATTTCTTGCTTTGTGTTTGGGGATCCTGTTGTCTCCAGGAATCCAAGTTACTAATAGTCACAACTGGAGCACCAAATCACAGAAAACATGTAGGAAAAAAATCAATAGATGTTGGAGTATCTGTACTGAATAGGAGATGGAAATGTGCAAGGAAGATTGTGCAGAGAGCTGCCTTTTCTTTTTTTTCTTAAACTGAAGTCACTATGCACAATGTGCACAGAAAATACTCTACTTCTGCTAATATTTGTTTCTCGGATAAGATTTCCTAGTAACATACAATAATACCAACATTGCAGGCCATGTGTTCTACTTCCATGTTCTGGCTTTGCAATGAATTGATCTATGCCTGCTTCCAGTTTAGAATCACACTTCATGTTTTCACTGCCTTCAAATAGAAATAATATACTCTGTGTTTTTAAGGTATGTAATTGACTGCTCAGTGCTTATTGAAGAGGGTTGTGTTTGCTTTCCAAGGTGTCACCTTGCATATAGTAGTTTGACAGTTCAGTATTGCAGTTTCCACTTGTTTTTCCTGTGGTGAGCATTAGGATGTCTGGGTGATTTCAAGTTTTCTGTTCTTGGTAACAATGAACAGAGGCTCCATAAGCTGCAGGACATGGATGCACAGGGATTGATACTGACCCTTTTCCTTACACATTCCTCTCTAGGTTTCTTTCTCTGTTTTTTTCCCCTGTGTCACTTGAATGCAAATCATAAATAAGGTGAAATGATGGCTATAGAATAAGCATATCCTTTACAAAAATCCATCTGTCTTAAAGTACTGGACATCCATAAGTCAGCTGAACTGGTGGTGGCACTAGTAGAGTGATATACTAGGTCTTTACACTGCAATAAAAACCCAAACTTTTTTCACTCAAAAACCAGGCCAGAGAGTGGGAGATAGGGGCTTGGAGAGAGAAAGAGAGTGGGAGAGAGATTAAACAGCCTCTGGTATCCAACGCCTGTGGATGACAGTTTCAAAAATATTTCTAGGGATATACTTGGCAGGCGGTTGCCTGCAATTTCCTTCTAGATACATACAAGCAGCAAAAGTACACAAACAGACTCTTATTATAAGGGATATGATTATCTTAATTTTCATACATGTACAAAGACAATTTACAAACTGGCTAAGGCACAGCTCCCATCACTGGCCCCTTCCTCCTCTCTCCACCCCAGGGCAACCTTCTAGAAAGCGCCTGATAGTCACCAAGTAGAAAGGCAAAATCTAAGACCAAGCCTCTTACCATGACAAAGTGCAGTGGTTTGTGTTCCCCTGGTCCTTTCACAGCACCTTTCATATCAAAGTTTCAGACAGGGTCCTGGAGTCCTGAGAGATATAGGGGATGAGTTGCCAATGGTTTTTAAAAAGGTGTGATTGCCTCTGTACTCCAAGATCCTCTGAAAATCATACAGTCACAGACTCAAAAAGGTACATGAATCAATTGACAATTTCCTCCAGTGTGCAGAATCAGTTTGTCTTTGGGTTTGAAATCTAAATCCCCAGGAGAAAAATACTTTGTCTGAAAAATTTATAGGCATCCAAAAGAAAAGGAATTGAGGAGTCTGAGGAAGAATAGATGCAACCAACTTCTGATGGCTCTGTGCTCCCATGACAGCTGTACAGAAGCTGTACACAGCCACCCCTTCCTTCTGTTCTGTGCTGGACACCCAGCTCAGGAAGCTGAGAGAAGCAAAAAGTGGGTGGGGGTAAGGGTAGAGAAGATGGAATAGCAAAAGAAGAGTGTGAGGTGCACAGTGGTTTCAAAGGAAGTTCTGCCCTGGGGGAAGTTAGTCAAGCAGATGAAAAGCACAGAGGAAGAGGCTTGTTTGCATGGCCACGCTGCAGTGGCTCCAGGCCAGCTGAGGAAGCTCTTCCACAATGTATGGCAGACTTTCTCTTCTGTCTGAGCTGGTGCTGTTGATTCCTCCAGCAACTTTATCTGAGGATAAAGAACAAAGGCAGGAGATGAGGGGAAGGAAGGATGCAGGGAGCTGCTGCCTGCCACTTTCTAACATCAAATGGGTGCAAGACTCCAGCCTGAGAACCCTTTGAAGTGTAATTGATCCTCGTAAGCTACTAAACTGGTCAAAACCTTTTTATTTAAAATGAAAAAGGTTACATCAAACTAATCGCACCACTGCAAATGCAAAGCCATAATCCCTGACTAGAAGCCAAGCCCTGTTGAATCCAGCAGAATACCCTCAGCTGTACAGAACAGGCAGGAAGGAGAACAGCAATGCTCTTCGTGACTTTTCTCCTGATCCCAAGGATTTGCCGTGTGTTGCAACCTTTGCCAGTCATTTGAATTGCGGGCAGCTCTTGATCACCCCTAGAGCAGTGCACATAAAACAGGGAGGCTCGTAAAAATAAGTCAACCCCACTGCTCTCAAACACTCCTGTTTCAGCAGGGCATGGATTTCACGTAGGACTGATAAATGTGCGTTACCAGTCTGGATATTGATTTAACTTTTTTTTATTGACCTGACATACTAATGCTCTACAAAAAACACCATATAATTCCAAACAGGCTGAACTCAGTCAGAAGTTTAACCTCATACAAATGACTGTCATAGAGTGAACCCTCAAATACACGTGTAAAAGGTACGATTGCAATTAAAATAAGAAATAGGAACTCAGAAAGCATACTGATAACTACTTCATTCACTGAACTAACTAACCTTCTAGCTACATGAATGAATGGTAATTATAGGTATCATGAAACAGTCACACAGTGTAACTGCACTGTAATTATATTTGCTGTATGAAAGGGTGACCCAGGTATTACACTGATAAATGAGATGAAAAGCAGAAGAAAAATCCCAGCTCAGGATCCAAGCAGGTGGAACAAAGCCACAACCATACCTATTCAACAGTTTTTTCTGCCTTACCATCTCCCTGCCAGAGCTTTGTTCCACACATCTCTGGACAGTGCTGGTGTGTGTGTATCAGTACTAGAATTACAAGCATGCTGCTCTGGCTTAGTATCATCCCTGGAATCACTACCCTGTGCTATTATCAGTGACAGGCAAACTCCATAACACAAGTAAACTGTCAGCTGCACAAATTCTGTATTTTCCCTGCAGTACATTTGGTTCTGGCAGGCTTAACGTTAAATGCTCATTCACTGGGCTAGTGCTAAGGCACTCTGCCCTTCCTGGTCCTTGCTGCCTAAAGCTAAAGAACTAGAAGGAGGAAAAGAGATTGTTTTTATTGGCTTTATGATTGTTGGTGTTTATATATTGCTTTTGTAGTGGCAAAGCTTTGCTGTTTATCCCTGTGACCTTTCCAGTGCCTAGTCAGCTCAGAAGAGCCATGGGAAACACTCCAGAACACACTGAGAAGAGAAAGGGAGCTGGGAGGAAAGCAAGCATGGGAAAGCAGTCCCCAAAGAAAAGAGACAGGATGGGAGAAGGAAATGAAGGCAATCTGGTCAAGTGCATCACAATTGGACTTACAGATGCCCTCTTCAAAACCCACACGTTTCCAGTCACAGCCATGGCATGCTTTGCCTTTATTCCAAAACCTGAAAGATGCTGGTTGAACTTGTGTAACACTGCCATCCAGTGCTGCTGGTGTGCCCTAGGCTGCAGCTCTGATCTAGCCCATCCCAGAGCAAGGCCACTGTCCCAGCAGGGCCCTGTTCTCACCATCCTTAGGGTAATCTCCCAAGCTGTATTCCCTTACCTGTGGAAGTTCTGGCAGAACTCTAGCCTACTTTGTGTGGAGAGGATTGGAGGGCACAGCTATCCTCAGTCACTGGGACATCTGGAGCACTGTAGATCACATCATCTCAAAAGGTGAACCCATCCACATATTTTCTCCCCTATTCTCCAGTCTTTTAATAACTGTAGGAGGAAGGTTTCTTATTTGCTAAATATAATAACTAGTTGCTTGCTCTTAGTCTTGGGAACTGTGATGTATCTGGTGCCCTTCTTCCTGGAAGGTGGACATTGTTGTCCAGCTCACAAGGGAGACAAAGTCACAGACTAGCCATGAGGATGCTGGTGAGGTTTTTCTCTAATGGTCACCATAGTTGAATTTGATGAGAAGCGGATTTCCTGTTTTTTTTAAAAATGAAGTTTCACGTCCCTCAAGGAGCCAGAAGGGATGCTCTCAAACATATTTCAGTCATGCCCTGATTTTTCTCTTTGAACTGGCTAAAACCCTCAGACTAATACTTCGAGACACATTTCAAGACCTCTCTCATCATAAATACAATAGGTCAGTCAATACAATGCCAAAAAACTTACATGCTAAAGCCTCAACATATGCAAAAGACAGTCTTTGTCCTTCTCTTACTTCAAAGCAGAGCTTTTCTTCTTTGTGATGCTATTTCAGAACTCTGCAAGCATCTCCCAGGCCAGCTCACTCCTTGTTGTAGAGAACAGTTTTCTTTTGTATTCATTTATCAGCCCTTATCAGAGAGATGTCTGGAACTTTTTCACTACTAACTAAATTTGTAAATTTGCTACAGAATAGCAAAACTGCAAAAATAGCTTCCTTCAACTGACCAGCAGCAGAATGGACTGCAATGAATTACAGAAATAGATCTGTTGGCTTTTGAACATACTTCAGCAAGAAAGGTTGAACTGAATTTGATAAAATATAGCCACTTTCTCTGCTAACTTGCATAGTCAGGAGAAACTCTGCCTTTTGAATCAGGTGAATTTGAAAGGAAATCTTTGATGTAATACACAGAATAATGCATAGCAGAGGGAATATAAGCAAACAAATGCTTCTTCTTTATTTTACTGTAGCTATATTTAGTTAATATTGAATGGATGATTTGAAAATTTAATGTAAGGATTGATAGTGGGGATGGTACTTTTATTCTTGATCTGCAGAGATCAGGACATCATTATCAATTAAAGCAGATACTGTACCTGCTAAAGCCAAGTAGATAGCACAGAGTATTTTCCATTTCTTTATGCTTCAGGTTATTCAATAAAATTTTGTGAATATGCACAGTAATAAAACACTGTTTCTGAAAAAAATTCTAACCACTGATTGATGTAGATGGAAAGATATAATAATCCCAAATCCCAAAAGTTTGGGTTTGGTTGTGTGCTGCTTCTGGATATTAGTTTTGGCTTACTTCATGGAAGAGTGTTAGACTCCAGAAATCCTTCAGGTAAAAGATTTCAGTAAAAAGCTTTCAGGATGTTTGTTTTTCAGTCTTTCTTCAGCCTCCATACTTTTCCTGATCTATTAATGTTTCTTCCACCTGCTCAGGTAATATTTAACCATTACTTCCCACTTCTGGTAATTACAGGGCCCCTCTTGATGTTTGATAGCAAAGGAGTAGAGCATTGAGCATCACCTGCACTGTCCTTCCAGCACCAACCTCATCTTGGATGCGTGGACTACTGTCTCTGTGCTTCACCAACATCAGCCGCTTTCAGATGAGGATAATAAATGCCAGAATGAAAAGGCTGTTATGAGAATCATGTACAATACATTAAAAAAAACCCATTATTATCATTACTTGTGGTATGCCAGAGGGCTATTGTCCTAGTTTTCCTAGTTTCCAACTGAAAGAGCCACTTGGGCACAGTGACCTCTGACCCTTCATAACTACAAGAAAAGCAATATGGAAGAACTGCAGATCTTTGATGCAAATGTGTGTGGTGTGCCAAGCACAGGAACGACAAGGTGAAAATCCTCACTCGCATTTAAGGACTGAAATGGAAATTTTGCGCTGGTTTGTGTAGAGGAGGGTTGCTCACCCCTGTTAGTACCAGCCCATTGAGGCACTGCTGTCAGTGTGGGCAGTGAAACCTGCTGGCTCAGTTTGCACCATCGCTGGCTTCCTTATCCCTGCTGGGAAATGTGATAGAAAAATATTTTGTCTTAAATGTGAAGGTGGGCCCTTCTGCCGTTAGGTTCCAAACATCAGTGCCTAGGCAGGACCTGATTAACAGAAGCAGTGCTTCTCCAAAAATCTGATGTGCAAAACAGCTCAGCCAATCACTAAGAGACCTTGAGTCAGCCCTGCTCATGGGTATCTCTAGTTGGAGCTAACAGGTATTTCAGCTGCTTTAATCCTTGTTTCATAATAAATTTACTAAAATATCAATTTTGGACCTTAGCCAACTGGGGATCCTCCAATGCATCATAAAAGAACCTTTCACTTACACCTTTTCTTGCCATCCTCCAAGGACCATCGGTTGCTCTTCCAACCACTTGCTGTTCCCAGTATAGCACTATATTTCACACTTATCTCCTTCAGGTATCTAGACTTTCATATTCTATCTTTATGTTAGCCTTTAAAGTCTTTTGGTACCAGAAATACTCCCAGTTCAATAATGTAATTACATTCATTCAATAATGAATTACACAGAAATAAAGCAAAGCAGCTAAGTTTCTGTGAAGTGAAATCAATTTGCAGCAGATTCATGTATTTCAACTACATGTAGTGCTTATCCTGTGTCTCAATCCAGAGTTATAAAGGGTCGTGATGGGAAGTCCTGTTCATTTCTGTCAGTCAGTTCTCTGAGGTCCAGGGAAGGAATGCTACCCACAGTGCATCTTGCAGGACTTTGTCACATGCATTTATAAATTAAACAGTCTTCAGCTTTCAAACTAGAACCTTGACAGACAGAAGAACACTGAGGGGAATTATAGTCTTCACTTTGCTCAGACAATTAATATAATACAATGCTGGCTCCCCAGTGCCTCCCACCCTGCAAAGTTATGCAGGCTAAATCTATGGAGAGATTTTTCCTTAATTCAAAATGTAAATCCTCAGAGCCCCCTTTTTAGCTTTTGCCTAACTTTGGCACTGGCTGTATTCCCATAACACCTAAGATCTCACTAAAGCTCTCTGGTTGCTTAAATTTCTGCTTCTAGGTCTGCCCAAATATACTCAAGTCCTGACAGCACTGAACAACTCAATATTTCAGTCCTACAGGGATTCACAGATAAAGCATTCCCCTTCTAGCAGCTGTATCCGCTAACTGGGATACCATGGGAATTTCAACAACCCAGAGCTAACACAGACCATGGTATCAGGAAGGGGATGGTGAGGTGGTATAAACTACCACTGTTAAAATAAGGAAGACGGAGGGAGAAAGAGGGGCAAAGTGTTTCCAAAGAGCTGGTTGTGGTGTGTTTCTGTCACTCCTGAATGTACCAGCAAATCCTGGTAGGGATTTTTTTCAGGAGAATCACTTAACCAGTAAATATTATGGATAACAGCTGGGGCAGCCACCTAGGTAATCAATGCCTGGGATATGCAGCATGAATAAAGGGAAGTCCCCCTATTAAATAAAGTGCCCCCAAAATTAAACATGTGACTCCTGCTCCTGTCTTGGCATTTGCTGCTGGCCATCTCAGAGAATCTCCAGCTCTGCGTGACAGCTTTTGTAGCTCAAATTAGGCACCTAAATATCCACTTAGACAGGCTTTTGATTTCACTGGGCATCAAAGCACCTAAGAGCGAAGCACTGAAACACTAGAATTGAGTTCTCTGCATCACTCGGCCTCTACTTTGCTAGTGAGTTTTCCCTGGGAATCCCATTTTTCCCCTTGGGTAATAAAAAGCTTGCAAAACAACAAATTAGCTCTCTGGATTTAATTATGCATATGCATTAGTAATGGGAGCAATTGCACTGTCTCAGATTGCACAGTGTACTTACTTGAAACCAAGCTGAAGAAATACCACTGGCAGCTACAGGAAAGCAGATCAGATAAGAGGACACCAGGTGCAAGGAGACTACAAGATTATCATGTCACCTGCTCTGGTAATTAAGAACAACAGCTCTCACTGTACAGATCACAATTCTCTCTGTCAGAGCTTCAGGAGGAGGTGTATCTCCTTACTGTATATTCACTAAGAGCCTCAAACTGCCAGACTGCTTTCCTGGAGCTCCTGTAGGACAGGGGCATGCACTGGGTATTCGTGGTCTTGAGGTGAGACATCCTGGGGCTCATGTCTGCTCCGTTAATTCTGTGCTGCCATGCAAAAGAAAACAAATACGCAGGGGAAAATTACTCCTCATGCACCAAGTCATCCCAGGACACAATCCTCTTCCTGCACTAAGCTCAGCAACATATTACTCAGCAATACAGTGCACCAGTCATATGTTCACTCAACAAATTATTAATTATTAAGTTGAACTGAATGAGGAAGGCAAACCAGAAGGGTTCCCTGTGGGCCCTGCGTGGTGCTATGAAGTACTGGACATGGGTTTTGTGTGTGTGACTAGCACAGGCTTAGAAAGGGAAGCTTGGATTAGTCCGAATTTGTGGAGAAACATATGTATTTCCTTCCTGGTACAAACACTTGCTGAGGCAGAACACTCTCCATCACAGGCAGTTTCGCCTGGTTTGCTGTCAAACCCTCCTGGGTCCTCTATGGTCTCTCCCAGAACAGTCAGCACTGCCACTGTGTTTCAAAATAATCACTCAACTCCCACATCCTTCCCCTTTCTGAAGGCCTGGAGGTGTTTTCATCTTCTTTGACACCATGCCAGATCTTAATTCCTTGATCCCAGCAGTAGCCTTGGAGGTCTCAAATGCACCCAGTGTCCTCTGAGCTCACCCTCCTCATGTCTGTATTTTTATACTTAGTAACTCAGAAAATAGCAAATAATGGAAATTTGGTAGTTATCCTGTCATTTGCCTTCATCAGATACAGTCAAGTTTAAAGATCCATAACAAATTACTGAAGAAACATGTATTCAGATGGCACAAAAGTATATTCAGAGAGGGATATGTAATTACACGTGGGAATTAACAAGTAGACCATACACTCCTGAAAAAAACAAAGCTACTGTCAACTTGAGGTTTTAGTTAAAATGTAAAGTGAAATAGAAAAATTTGAAGAGTTGAATTTTGTGCAGTATTGATGACGTGGAAGAGAAATTCTTGGGCAGGTCACAATCCTTTGTGCCAACAGGACCAAAGTCAGCCATTTGCTGACAGAAGGGAATGGGCAGTTTTGCCCATGACAGAAGGAAGGGCAGTTTTGGAGTGTGTACATATAAGCATGTACAGTGATCTGGAAGAAATAACAACCCTGTTGGTAAAAATGATGTGTCTGTCACAAAGCATAGGTAGGTCTCATGAGGTGAGGTGTTGATGGTAAGGACTGACTAATCTGTGGACCTAAAACTGATATATGGACTGATCTATGGGGGAAATCATACTAATTCTAAGGATATCAAGGACACACTTCAGCTGTGGGGTGTGTTGTGTACGGGTGACAGCGCAATAAAGTGACTTGACAGAAGCTGTTTAATGCAAAAAGGTTTCACTATCTGATTCTTCTCCCTCTTTTGTGTTTGACTGACATTTTTCTTGCCAAAGAGATTACAAAATGAGTGCATAACACACCTCCATCTCCAGTGACTGGAAAAAACTCTGAATACGTGTGTGTGCGCTCAAAACCCATTTTTCATGAGCGTAAGCAAATATAAATATTACATGACAAAGAAGAGTACACACATTTATGTATGGAGTTCAAGTGAGTGACACCAACCCAAGAACAAAAAAGATCAAAGTGCCACTCTGCATACATACATGCTAACTGGAAAAAAACATGTCACATTTGTAGTCAACACACTTTCTAGCGCTGTGCATTTCAAGTAGAATGGTACGCTACTGGATTAAACATGCTCTTGTCACTTTTTCTATCTATCCTGTGAAGCCAGGATATGATGAATCTGCATCATCAACTTGCACACCTTTGGCCAAGACACTGGAACTAACAGGGAGGATTTCTGAAGAGTACAAAATCTGTTCTCCATTTCCCTAAAACACATCCCTACAGTCATAAGTGTGGAATGAGATAATACCTTTCAGCAAACTGATCACTGGCATTTCCCTTTGGGTATTACAGCACAGACAAAAAAATGCATACACAACCCAAGATCTAAATAACGGAAGGGACTTTCAGCACAGTTAATTAAAGCACTGAGGTAGTTATCTGCCAGTGTCCACTCATCACAACAGGAAATACTGTCCTTCTTTAAAGGTTCAATATTATACAGAACACAACTGCATTCTTTCCTCCCCCCTCTTCTACCCCTTGCCACAAAGATATGTTTTTCTTCTGAGAAAAATGACATCTATTTCACCATCCACTTTTAAATATTTATTTAGTCTTCTTTAGTATTCCAGCTTCCCCCATCATTTCACCAGAGTACATTAATCCTCATTGGTGAAGACTAGAAAAATGTTGTGGGTGGGGTTTTTTTCGCCTTTGCTCAAATCAATGTGATATAAACATCATCCTTAGTCAGCAAATCCTGTGATTTCTCATTAACACAAGGAGCAAACACAGTCAGGACTTACTAGCTTGCAGGATGCTCCATCTGAAACAGTGGTAAACTTATGCTGCTGCCCTCAACAGCCCTTGAAGAGAGCAGTTACACATACATGTGTAAGTATATGTGTGTGTGTATTTATATACAAACATACACTGTAAAAGAAGAGGGGGAGACAGGTGAATTTATAATTTGATGGCTTTTCCTTCAGAGAATTATCTGAATAGCAAAACCACCATGGGAGAGCTCCATAAAGCTGAAAGCAGTGCTGGCCAGAGGGATGAAGCTGGTGGGGTCCACTCTGAAGCAAGACTGCTGCAAACATAAGAAACTATTATCTGAGAGCAAGGCAACACATAGGATGAAATAGGGCAGATATGGGCAGAGCAGGCATGTGCTGCCCTCAGATTGGTTCTCTGCATTCCCCTGTTGAACTTGTTCATGACATCCAAGGGCTGTCACTGCTATTGCCAGTGCTGGAAAGAGGGAAGAGCCTGCTCTCAGAGAGATGGGAAAAAATAACTGCCCTTCAGGACTGCAGGGTTAAGCAGCGTATGGAGGAAAAAAAAGGTCCAGCCATTCTTTTCCAGTTCAGGGACCACCTGTGAGCTCTTCTAAGTGGTGACCTAAAGATAATTTATTCTGCATTACATTTTTATTAAGTATTACTGCCCTAATTAAAATGATTCACAGTTCTTTTTTTAGTTTTGTTTCTGTGTTATCCCAGCTGGTGGTGGAAAACAGGATGAAGGAGAAATTTTAATGCCCCTTTATATGTCTGACAAGAGACAGTTAATCTGCTCTAACTATCCCAAGAGTCCTGTCCAGCTTTCAGTTCTGTTTCTACCACTGGCACATCAAACATTCTCGACTTTTAGGGCCAGATTTCCTTTCCAGGGTGGAAAAGATGGCAAAGAAAAAAGGGAACTTTTTCCCTCTCAGCCACATGCTGGCAGGCAGCTCCAGCCCAGTGGCACTGAGTTGCTGCATGGCCAGCCCCAGGGCTGGCACTGCTCCCTGAAGTGCTGGGAAAAAGGACTGTGGTGGCCCAGCTGTCCTGCAGCAATACAACAGCCCCATGGTGATGCTGTGCACCAGCCAGTCCTGCCACCTGCACTCTCTGCCCCGGGACCAAGTAGTTTCATTACATGAGACAGTGCAACTGAAGTTGCAGACAAATATTGCAGTTAGGTGGGAAATAATAAATCACCCTATTTAAACAATATCAGACCCTGAAAACTATGTACCTGATGCTAATGTGACATCTCAGGATGGAGAATTGCAGGTTTTCCCCTAGGTGAAACCAAAATTCAAGACCTAGATGTTGACACACAAGGGAGCCCAGACCTCCTTGTACAGACCACTTACGCTGTTACTACAGTGACAAAACTCAATGACATCAGAGATTTTATTAGATAGCTCAAATCTCTGTATTTTACGTCAGATTGCTGAAGTCCTCTTTCAACACTTTATTGAACTACTGAGTGGCTTATTTATAGTTTGACATCAAAACCAGTTCAGATTTCAAACAAGTTTCAAAAAAATTTCAGGCAGGTCAAACCCATATGACTCTGTCTTGGAAATGGCTGCCCACAAGTCTCAGAACAACCCCCTGGGGCTTTCTACAGCTTTTATCCAAACAGTGGGCAAAGACTGCAATTGTTTGATGCAGAATCTCCGGTATTCACCCTCTTCACCACTCCTTCAACACATACCTTTAATATAGAGTTTTCAAATGGATCCAGAAATATTATAAAAAAAGATAGCAAATAGACTAACCTACTAACTTTCAGATAATTCAGATCACAACAAAATCGGTAACACTCATATAAAACAAACAAGATGAAAAAGCAAATAAATAATTATACAAAAGCAGTGACACTAAAACAGAAAGGATTGAAAGAGGAATGCTAGTGTGAAGTTTAAGATCTCTGCAGTGCCCAGTTTGCATTTTGTCCCAGGTTCTGTGTTCAGATGGAGCCATGTGCACATCTTGGTCTGTCTACAAAGAGAAGCAAAATCTCTGCTGACAACCTGCAGTCACTAGCTATATTTATTTTGGGGCTTGGTGAAAACAGACTTTGTGAAGGAGCAATGAGGAAGGGAGCAAGATAAAGGTTATCACCTCCAAAATCTACACACACTCAAGTGGGAGTTACTGCAGTAACAACATGAGCAATACTAATCCCAACGGAAGTCCTGTCAGTTCTTCTTACAAGTGTCCCTTAGTCTGATTCCCTGCATCATCTCGTGGTGATATTTAGCAATAACTGGCAGTTGTGGGTGACAGAGTATCCACACAAAAAATTTTCCATACAGGAGAAACACTCACTGACAGAGAATCAATTCATGGGGGATCACCCCTTGTTCCTACAGGGACCTCCACTGAAGCAATGAAGTCAATGGGACGACACTGTTGATGAGCTAACTTACATTTCAGGAATCAGCTATGACCATCATTGCCAACATTGCTCAGGAAAATTCAGTGTAAACAGGGTACTTCCTAGTAATAAAAATATGTACTGCACACCTCAACAGTGGTGAATGGCATCTCTAACTGCCTTCTGGGGATCCAGTTCAGGAAAGAGTTTTAAAATTTTGGTGACACAAATAAGCGGCAGCAAGATGACCTGTGAAATGGGTAGTAACTTATACTGTAGATCATAATAATCTTCTGTCTATTTGAGCCACAGTAGAGCATTGTTACCAAGAGAAGATGAAAACAAATTGATATCTTGTAAATTTTTGTAGAACAAATGACTTTTTTGCCACAGTGGTTGGTGTGAGTGAGCGTAGAGTATAAATTATAAAGACAGTCTACGCTGTTGTCCCTGTATTTTTAGGAAGCACCATTTCCATACATTTTCTTGGTCAAGCAGGAATATCTCTCAGGTCACACATTAAATAAGAGTATATCTTCCACTTCTCTAATAAGTACAAAGAAGGGTGGTAAATTAAGAGTGCGTATCAAAGTTCAAATGCTTGTATAAAGGAATTTTATACCTTCTGAAGAATTTTCCCTCTGAAAAGAGGATAAATCCAACCTATGTTCTAAACATTTTTGAGGGTTTCCAAGCCACATCAATCAGGAATGAGCTGGTGCCATGCACCTAAAAGTCCCTGCAATGGAGCTGTGGCAGAACAAGGCATGTGTATGGGAACATGTCTGTGTGACAGTGCCCAGCTCTCCTGGCTGTGTTAGGGAGAGCCAGCAGGATGTCTCTGAGTTGCTTTAATTCAAAGCAAATAATTTCACTCCCAGCATGGGAATGTGTTTGAAACAGTACTGTGTCTGTGCCTTAATCCATCCCTCTCCATTCCTGGGAGGGACATGGAAATCTGAAATGATTCCCTGGTTTAGGCAGCAGCAAGTAAAAGGCTCTTAAGCTGCTCAGTCCTGCCAGGAACCTGTATTAGCCACTGGCTCTGGCAAATGCTGTAGTTCATCTCGTGGGGGGAGAACTCTGCCAGGGTTTTTTGGAAGTATTTGTGGTTTCTACAGCTATTGGATCATGTCATGAATAGGCCTGCATTTATTGTCAGCCTTGGGATGCTTTCAGCCCTCTCCTTGAACACATAGCCTTCTGTTGCCTTTCCAAAAAGTAGAGCTGCTAAACAGGGAAATTACTGGGAAGGCTTCCATAAGTACATCTAGTCCCCAGCAAATCATAGCAATCAGTCTAACAGAGAAACTTAACAGTCTTTCTAGTAACTTTGTTGCACTAACTGCACACTGGAGGGGTTACTCACAGTAATTCAAGCATACTCTAAGTCACCTCACCATAACACCCTGAATTTTCTGCCACCTGCCTTCCTCCTCATTTATTAGCTGACATGAAGCTCAGGCATTCTACCCTTATCCCACTTGCCATGCTGCTCCAGAGGTGGGGAGCGGACACAGCAGAGAGGATAATGACATTAACTATGCAAATGTCCTAGAGAAAGCAGATAAGGAGCTACATTTATTCATTTCTCTGCTACGCTAAAACATACCAATATAAATCTGACTTACTGTCAGGAGGCAAACACACTAGGCCAGAATATGCCAAGCCCCCTAAATGGGAGAGACCAGGAAAGAGGTTCTGGAGCCACATGTGGACAGAACGAACAAGCTGCAAGCTGGTGTTGGCTCTTCAAAGAGGATGCTTCCAGTTCTGCAGCTCAAGATGAGCACAGGGGAAGGTAGGCTGATGAAGCAACACCATGTCTAGCCCACAGCACACAAGATAATAAGAAGGGATTGAGCAGAATGGAAATACAACATGTAAAATGTTAATGAAACACATTGTGCTTTTTCATAAAAGAGAAAAAATTAAGACCTCAGAGAATTACATTAATTCCCTTAAGACTGACTCAATGTGTGTGTCACAGTTGAGGCACTTAAGAGTAAGTACAAGCTATTTACTAAAGTTTTTCTTACAATACTGTAATTTCCTCTTTTTAATGGCTTTGCTTTATTGCAAGACTTTCCTGTTAAAGTTGATTGTTACAAGGTGTCCTTATGTAGAAAAAAAGATAGCCAAGTATGCAAGGTGCAGGGATTACAATGCCCCCGAGTTAAAGGCGTGCTTAAAGCACTTTGGTGGATGGCTGAAGTGTTAACCAACTTACTGTGTTTGAACCTTGAGCACTTCCCATTCATCCTTGGGGGGAGCTCAGCCACCGGTTCCTGTGACATTGTCTACAGCACAGTTTAAACTTCTCAACAGCAAGAGGTGCCAAACTTGGATTATAAAACTGATCCATGCTTAGGCTCTCAGGAAATCAACAAGTCTTTAAGAAACCAACAATACCAGCATGAAAATTCTTCGGTTAGCAGTGATGATCGAAAGGAAACTTTACCTTGTTTTTTCTTTTTTCCTCAGCATGGAGTAATCCTATAGGAATTCTTTTCTTAAACTGGCAGATGTATGCAGAACTGGCTTCATCTGATGTTTTTTCTCCATGTAAAGGCATATGGGTACAGTACATCCACCACATTGATTCTCCCAAATTGGAAGAGGGTGATGCAAGAATCAGGTACTGATGACTGAGGTAATTTCATGGTTATACTGGTGTTCCATCCTGCAAGTTCTACATGCCACACTGCTGCATGTGCATATTCCATCTCTGGATATGGGAAAAGATGGATGAAATCTGGAAGAAATGTGCTGGAAGAGCTATCAAAGACTGGAAGCAGTGCCCACCTTGACCAAACTGGGGTCTGCACAAGAGGCAGCTGGACTAAGAACAACAACTTGAAGGGATTCCAATATTTGTTAAAACTTCAGAACTTTCTCCATTCATTGTTCAAGCAGGACAGTACTGCACAGGCTAATGGACTGTACTGCTCTTTTAACAGTGGTTTTTGCTATACCACACCGTTAATGCTGAATTTATTTGTAAAATCTGTGTTGGTCTCTGGTATATAGCAACTAATTTGCACACACATAGGCTTACAGCTCACTAAAAATAGGTACAGAATTAAGTTAATACTATCACAGTGTAGTCAAAACCATTATTTGGCACCATGTGGCACAGCTTCCCTGCCAATGTAGCTGTGGCGGGAAGGTGAGGTGGACTGTGCACTGCTGACCTCCACACATGATTACAAGTCCCCTTCCGAACTGCCTAATGATGAGAACTTAATGGAGTACGCACAGAAGGAAAAAAACCTAAATGTGATTGTGCCATTTCAATGAGCCTAATTAGCTAATAAAGGTCAGCCTCATTAGAAGCTCTTCAGGGAAGGATCCACTGAAAGAAATTAAACAGCAAAAGAATTTTAACAAGCTGTCCTCCCTCGCCTGCACCAGACATTTCAAGGAGGACTCAATGAGACACTAGATTTCTTGAACAAGCCATGAAGGAAGGTGTTGATACACAGGCATTCTGTGACAATAAAAATGCATTTCTTAACTGCCAGAAGATCATTCAGTGTCATGCAGAGGGTCTCTACTTACTCTCTGGTCAGAACATAGTGGCTGTCCTGGGTCCATAAAGGAAACTTGCCCCTGAACTACATCTCCTAATTACCTCAGTACTCCCCTGTACCCAGAATCCTATCTCTCTCCCTGTCCTGGATAGTCAAGCTCCTACACAGCACCCTGATATGCCATTTCCTTTGATTTCTGCATCCTCTCCCTCCTTCAGCTATGTGTTAATAGGAGTTGTTGTCTACCCATGGGTCTGCCATCCTACTCCTGGGATAACTCCATTCATATATTCATTCACTCCTGTAAAGACCATTTGTAAGTTATGTCTCCCTCTTCCTTCCCACTCAGGAAAACCTACTTCCAGAAGTCAATGTTTTGCAGTACAAAAACATGTTATATGAAGTAAGTTATATGAAATATTTTTTCAAAACATAGAACAGACTTTTGCCATTTGTCTTCCCAAGTCACTGTCATGCATGATGGAGCCCTGCTTTCCTGGAGAACACCTGCCTGCCCATGGGAAGCAGTGAATTCCTTGCTTTGCTTTGTTTACTCATGCTGATTTTGCTGTACCTAATAAACTGTCTTTATCTCAACTCATGAGTTCTCTCCCCCATCCCACTGAGGGTGTGAGTGAACAGCTGTATAGGGCTTAGTTGCCAGTGGCAATTAAACCATGACACATCTTGCCTGAGACTACAGAAATTTGATGTAGTCCTCAAAGCAACAACCACCTCATTGGGGTTGGACTGATGCAGAGACTAATCTTCCGTGTTGACAGTCACAGGAATGGACAACATATCAGCCTGTCAATGTCACAGTTATGTACTGCATGTCCCTACAGGAGATACAGGCATATCTTGGCAAAACAGAATAGTAAATATGTAGGAAGGGCATGGGTTCAGGGCACCCTCACTTCTATTGGGGAACAGAGTAATGTAGGATAGGCTTTCACCCCATAGGGCTGTTGTGCCTCCTGTGGCTAGACCTGCTTTAACAGAAAGGTCTAGAAGAGGAGACAACTGGTCCAAGAGATCTATACCTATAAAATGCACAGCTGCTAACCAGACAAAGAAAGGGTTAAGGGGAGAGTAATTTCTTTACCAATGCTGAAGATTAACTTCCTTATCAGTGATCCTGGAGTGCTCAGCAAGCCCTGAGGATCCTGAATTGTGTTTCTCTGGACACCTTCCCCATGGGATGGAGCTGTTGGTGACTGCAGCGTTGTTCACTCCTGTTGGGTTTTTCTCTAGATGCTTTGTGCAGCTTCAGGGGAAAAGAGATAGAAGAGGCTGTAAAACCTCCTGAGCATCCTTTAAATGATCTGTTTATGACAGGATGCATGTGGGGATGTCTTCCCCCACTGGGGAAAGAAGAAATACGTTTTGAAATTGTTCATTCTTTTGTGGTAATCACTACAAAGATGAAGAAAACTTATTCAAGTTGACATTTTTAGGTAGCCAACATACTAAAAAAATTCCCTGCAATCTTTTTTCTGAAGAGGAGGATAAGTGGAGGAATCAGGGCTTTATTAAGCAAATAAATTAATGAACCCCCTTTTATTCAGATTTTAGAAATAATTCCCTGTCAAAATGCCTTGATATTTTTTTTGCTTTGTTTACTTTCCAATTTGTTACTAAAATAAAAATTTAAAACCTCCCTAAACATTCACTTTAATATTCAAATTTTACAGAAAATTATTTTGATTAAACCATCTTGACTAGTTCTTTTCACAGCCATGGAGCCCTTTGTGGGTGATGCCCTGCCTTAGTGCTACAGCACTGAGTTAATGCTGTCATGGGGCTTACAAGGGTAACATTTGTGAAAACTTCAGCTTTTATGTTTGCTTGTTCTAAAAGACAGATTTAAAGGGGCTTTGAGGCCATGAAGTGGCCCTTTCATTCCTGATCCAGCAATAGCTGTTCACGGAGACTGGTTTTCCCCACCTTGTTTTTATAGAGACGTTTGCTAGCTTTTTTTTTTTGTGTGTTAAAATTCAGCTTTGTCCCTAGCTGGCCAGAAGCATTTCTTCATTCAGTGTCACTTTGCCCCTCTCCTACCTTTGCGTTCTGTGATGTTTCTGGAACCCAGCCTTTCTGGAGAGGATGAGCAGGCAGCAGGCAATAAGCAGGGAGCTGCTCCACCCAGTGGGTGCAAGCAGCAGGCACCACACATGCTTCCTTAGCAGAAAAGTGCAGGAAACCTGGAGTGGAGATGTTTGAGCAAAGGATGCATACTCTGACCTCTCAGGGGAGATCAAATCCCACCATATCCCATCTTCAGCTGCTCAGACTCCAAGTGACATAATGCAATTGGGAAATTAGGTCTGAACCCAAAGAAGAGCTGTGGCCAGTACAGTGTTACTCATGATGCTGAAGCTGGATACTGGCTTGTTGCCTTGAGCCTGTCTACAAAGGCTGGACAGTTGCATGGACCCTTGTCCTCAATATCCAAGGAACGCCAGGGTCCCTGGGCTAATACTAGTAGGTTTGGAGCCCCGGTAGCTGGCCCAGCTGAGAGCATATGGTTCATATAACCCTGGCAAGGGAATGATGGAGCTGCCACAGCTGAGCGCAGGCAGGCTCACTATACCAGAAGTAGCACATTGCAAATATATTTGTGCTAGTCTGACCACATGAAACCTGGCTGTGAATAAAAGCAGTCCTTACTTTTAGTAGTACAGTATATCAAAGCTTGTGTGTTGAACACACATCCCCATAAAGCATATACAATATACTGATAGATGGGGGCCACCAGGAAAATCTGCTTCTGCCTACGCACTGGCCCTTCCTTCTCATGAGCTTGGCACTGGGCACAGTCAGGCAGGCTTTTGTATCAGTCAATACCAGGGGCTCTGCATATGAATGATGTGAAGCCTGGACAAAAGCACTCCTGCTGTGCTGACTCACACAGGCAGGCAGTCCAGACCAGTCTCATCATCAGCAGCTCTGAAATATTAGCAGCCAAGTCCCCTGGGGGGAGAATAACAACTCAAAGGAGGGACAAGGTCAGAGGATATGCAGTTTATATTTACGGTTGAAACTAAGTACAGCAGTATTTTGGGAGGAGGTAAGCTTGGACAATAAACCACTGAATAGCAGAAGGTACTGAAAATGAGTTACAGAGCTGGATTTCTGCCTATCCCTTTCTGCAAAGGGATAAACCTAAGGGAGATTTTTAAAAGCGTGTTGTGACACAAACAGCCCTAGATGTAAAGAGAAGACTCCTCTGTTCCTCACGTACAACAGCCAGTTAAGGCTTGACCCTCAAGTATACATTGCAGGAGACTAGAATGACTCCAGGCCACCCCATGCCAAAACAGCTACTAGCTCATGATCTAATCCTTACCTTTTTAGGTAAGAGTCTGCAACATTACTCTGTTCCCTGTGTTAAAGCACAGTGCTGTTACTATTATTATTTGATAGTTTCATACTGCAATGGTTGTGAGAGAATCAGGAAAGTTCATTGAATTGTACGTGGTGCTACACAGATCTATAATTGATGGTGCCCCCTTGAAGCATCCCTGGTGCCTTACAGCGGACAGGCAGAACAAGCCCTAGCAGCAGGTGGTTTAGTTTGGTGTGTAACAAAGCATGGCAGGCATTATTCTCTGCTGACCAGAAACTGAGATTGGAGCTCTTTGATGCCTTCTTCCCTCAGGTTTGATTGCATGGAGGGCCTGGCAACATCAGGCAACTTCCCTGCTCCCCCAGGCTGCTGAGGAGGTGCTGAACACAGGCCTGCAGAGGTCTGGGTGAGCGCTGGACAGGGTTAGGCTTTCACAGAGAACAGGCTTCTTACTCCTAAGAGGACCTAAGCTAAAGGGGAAGGGTAAGAAGTCAGGGGAACCCATCCCAAGCATGCTGTCACTACAGCATCAAAACAAGCTTTTAAGCAGTGGCAGCCTCTGTCCATGTCTCTCCTCCAAATTTACATCAGGCTTTAACAATGCTTTTGATTTGGGCTAGCTGGCCTGGTGTGGACCACACACTCAACTCATTATGGTTTTGCACAATTAATAGTCTATTCACTTGGCAATGTGGGTGCACGAAAACCACATTTATTTCAGACCTATGGTGTTAAGTTTGGTGAAACTGCTTCACAAATTAATGAATTGTTATAGGGAGATGTAAAGATTCCCAACTGCAACTACACACATATTTGTTCTCTGCTCTGTAACACTGCTATGCACTGACTGCCAAGTACTTGTGGGACTGATGAGCCTTTTCAACCTGGCTTCAAACACTGAGAGCTCTGGGGGACAGAGGAACGTGACCTGTCAGAGGTGACCAAAGAGGCCATTTTGATCTGAAGGATGAGACCAGAGGAAAATGAGATGTATGTCAAACTGTCCCCTTGAGTATCAACGTGATCTCAGGACCAGCCTTACTGACTACATCACCTTTGGCCTCCTGACAGGCCCTTCGTTTCTTCAGAGTGCAGCTAATGGTCTTCCTAAGAAGAGCAGCTGTGGAGCCTGAAATAACTTGCATTTGCTGAGCACAACGACCTCTGTGTGTAATCACCCTGTGTCCTCCTTGCTGGGCTGCAGCACTTGCAAAGGTTATGTAGGATAAGGACCATCCCCACGTCACCGTGGCAGTAGTGATGATGCAAAGCACTGCAGATGCCAGGAGGACAGGCAGGTCTCTGCACAAGTTGCTACTGGTATTATACAGTCTCTTTCCCACAACAGCATTAGTAGGACTTCAGGGAATTTCATTTGCTCACATAGAGTCCAAGAGTTTCAAATTGTTTCTTACAAGCAGAAGGATAATGAGGATGAAAGAAGCAAGTTCATCAGAGAAAGATACCAGCTTGGCAGGTTACCTGTTGGCATTCTCTCGCCTTCTTTTTGTGGGTAGGAGTGGAGTCAGTTTTGCTTATCCACATATCCTTTTAGCAAAAATGAGACAGGTGCAGAAGGATGAATTTCCAGCAGTAGGTAAATGCAGTTTTGTCTCCAGTTCTTGCTGCTTGTTGCCAGGAAGACCAAAGGGTACTACATACCACTTCAGTACCAAATCCTGTCTTGTGCCCTGGGGGAACTGTAGAGATAGCATGCTCTTCAGCCAAATCTGTAAGGTCAAATTTTTCACCAAACTGCTTGTTCTTTTTCAGCTTGCTCAACTGAATACAGCTGAGTGCTTCAGCTCGGAGCCTACTGTAAAAAAAGGGCTGAAAGATTTTGATAGCGATGACAACGGACATACACAAAGGGGGAATAATGGGCTGGCCTTTGGGACATTGCTGGGGCACAGGCCTACAGAGGATACACCTGCTCCCGTTACCCTTTCTTTTTAATCCATGTGCTCAGTGTGGCTGCAAATCTGTGGTCCCAAGCAACAGTAGCAGCCCTATACTGCATCCAGCTGCTCCTTAGGTCCAGTGAACTCCCATCTGCCCCTAGGAAAGAACTCCCTAATGTGGCAAAAACTCTGTCTCATAAGCCCTGTGAGCAAACCAGCTGTTCATATTTGGATCATGTGTTCCAGCATTGTTTTCATACTTACCTAACTTACATAAATGGAAGAATCAAAAACCAGTAAACCATTTTCTTTTAGCTAAAGAACGCTTGCAGCAGTAATTTTACAGATGATGCTTACAGGTTAAACTGACCCTACCTCTACCTTATGTCCAGCTTAACAACTGAAAACTTCATCCCAAGAAACACTAAGGCACAGTTGGGGTATATTCTGCTTCTGCTGCTGTTTTAAGATTAGAAACCACATCCATTCGTCCACAACAGTGGATGTAAAAAGTAGGAACTGCACATTTCTTATCACTTGACAGCTGATTCTACCCGCTGAGGAGAAACTCTGCTGTCTACAGCCTTGAATCAGCACAGCAGGAGGAAAATGGCCTATGACAATCACACTACACATCTGAAACACCTTACATCCATAAAAAGGTAGGAGGATAAACAGCGATAGTGCAGAGCTGCCACTTACAGAAAGTTAAAGGAGCATTCTTGAGAAAAGTGAGTTTTGCTAGAAAACCAGGATGTGCAATTCTTTTAATCTCTAGCTTGCATCCGTGGAAGATGTGAGAGGAGAATAGGAAAATCGTGCAATAAGAGCATTACATGCTTGCTTTTACCAGGGAACTGCTGCCAAACTACCAGCATGCTTTCTTCTTTATCATGACAGCTCTGTAATATCAATAGCATTTACTTGCTGAGAAACACACAGTTGCCCCTCAGAAACACAGCTGAAAACCAAAGATAAATCAGCCCTGATTTCTTAAAGGAACAGAATGCAACATTTATGCAGTAAATAACATGTGGACTATAGATTAAAACCAATAATCATAAGGTTCAGGATCTTTTCCCCAGCAGACAGCACTCAGGCCCTCAAAGGAGAGCAATTTATTACAGTAAACTGGGCTTCAACGTAGTCCCCAACTGTGTGGCTGCACCATCTCTTTTCGCCATTCCAGCCCTATTATGCTCCTACACAGTGTTTTTTATCAGCAGAGAGCACTGTTCATACGAGACGTTTTTTATAAGCAGGTTTCAAAACTCTTCACAAAGAAAGTGGAGCTCCCGTGCCCCTTGTTCTCACCGGCATCTGAGACAGAGCCATGACACGACTCGCACGAGGTCATTCCCCCCCAAAATGCTCACCCCCGCCGGGCGCTGAGGCACCGCCGCTGCTCGCCCGGCTGACTGCGGACCCGGAGCGAAGACAGCCCTGCCCGAGAGGAGAGGGGGCCGCGCGGGGCGGGCCCGGCGATGGCGGTGACCCGCGAGGTCCCAGGTCGCGTCGGCGGCTGCCCC